>JAVCKT010004100.1:0-11148 GCA_032273925.1 Rhynchotus rufescens
AGCGCAGCTCAGCGCAGCGCGGCGCTCGCCGCCATGACCGACCGCGAGAACAACAACAACGGCGGCGGCGGCTTCTCGGGCAACCCGTTCGCGGCGCTGTTCGGCTCCGTGGCGGACGCGCGGCACTTCGCGGCCGTGCAGAAGCAGCAGCTGCGGCAGCTCGCAGGTGAGTGGCGGCCGGGGCCGTCCTTGCCGCTGCTGCCGGTGCCCGGCGCGGCCTCACGGGCGGCCCGCGGCAGGCGACGAGGCGTCCGCCAGCCAGGATGACTCGGACAACAGCGTCTCGGAGAGCCTGGACGAGTGCGACTACTCGGTGGCCGAGATCAGCCGCTCGTTCCGCTCGCAGCGCGAGCTCTGCGAGCAGCTCAACATCAACCACATGATCCAGCGCATCTTCCTCATCACGCTGGACAACAGTGAGTGCCGCTGCCGCGACGGGCTCGGGGAGGCTGGGCTGCGAGGTGCCGGCGGCCGCATCACGTCCCGTCGCTCCCGTTTCCCTACGGGCCGCCGTCACCAGACCCCGTCAGTCTGCGCCTTTCCGCAGGCGACCCCAGCATGAGGAGCGGGAACGGCATCCCGGCGCGCTGCGTCTACCTGGAGGAGATGGCCGCGGAGCTGGACGACCAGGACTGGCTGGACATGGACAACGTGGAGCAGGTGCCGTGCCGCGGCTCCCCTGGGGCTGCCGAATCGCGTCCCGGCGCGCCGGGGGTTGGAGGGGGGAATGAGTGTCCGGCCACGGGATGGGACGGGGCGGGCGGTCACGTCTCGGGTGGCGGCGCCCGCGGGGCTGAGTCTGAGTCGCTCACGCGCCGCTCCACGGCCGCCAGGCGCTTTTCACTCGCCTGCTGTTGCCCGAGCCGGGGAATCACCTCATCCACATGACGGCCGGCGGCGCGCAGAACCTCTCTGCGGACAGGGACGCGGGCGAGCGGCAGATCCTGCGCTACCTCTACGCCTGCTTCCGCAGAGCCAGGGAGGAGGTAGGCGGGCCTGGTGAACGTGGTAACGGCCGGTGAGAGTCGCGGCTTCCCGCGGCGAGAGACGAGGCCGCCCCGTTCTGCGTGCGCAGATCACCAAGGTCCCGGAGAACCTGCTGCCCTTCGCCGTGCGCTGCCGCAACCTGACCGTGTCCAACACGCGCACCGTTCTGCTCACCCCGGAGATCTACGTCAACCAGAACGTGTACGAGCAGCTCGTGGACTTGATGCTGGAGGCGCTGAGAGGAGCACGTAAGTGGTACTGAACTGCAGCGATAACTTCTGTGGCGGCAGGGACGGTTTCTGAAGGCAGCTGGTAACGTTGTGAGTGTCTCTTGCTGCTGGGGCTGTGTTTTCCTGTAATAAACGTGTTTAGTGCCCCTGAGACTTAAGGTTCTCTGTCTAGAGACAGAGCAGCAAAATCACTTGTCTGATTTGAGGAAGATGCGATTCTAAAGGGTAATAGAAACTCCGTGTTTGCAGAGCAGCTCTGGAAATGTGTGGGCCTCCTGTAGATGAGAGATGACTTTTCTTCCTAGCTATAGTCTGTAAGATCTTAGGTGAGAGGCTGCACGAGGAATGTGGAGGGGTGCAATAAAGATTTGGCTTCTGTCGGTGCTTTTTAAAAGGGGGCTGGGGTAGCGAACTCTGCTGTGCTAGCCTCGTTTTCCTTGCTAGATTTCGAGGACACGACCGAGTTTCTGGAGGAGGTCATAGAAGCCCTGACGCTGGATGAGGAAGTGCGGACGTTTGGGGAAGTCATGATTCCAGTGTTTGACATTTTATTGGGCAGAATCAAAGACCTGGACCTTTGCCAGATCCTGTTGCACACTTACCTGGACATGCTCCTCTATTTCACCAAGCAGAAGGACATAGCCAAGGTAGGTTTCTCGGCGTGTTTTGGCGCGTATTTGTGGCAGAGGAATCGGAGCAGGTGCGGTCGCGCTGCTGGAGTGTGGGTTAGGGAGGTGCCAGAGGAGCCTTCACCAAAGGATGAGGAGCAGAGGAGGGGCCCGTGGTTTGGATGTGACACCCAGAGAGAGGCTGTGGGTCTTTGAGGCGAGCGCTTCTCCAGCGCCCGGAGCCGTGCTTGTCCGTGGCCAGGCGGCTTCATGCGGGGGTGCTCTTCTTCTCCCCGCTCCCCTCAGAGGAGGGCATGACACCCTGCTGCTGTTTTCTCCTCTCACTGTCTCAGCCCTCGCCCCAAAGCCATAGGGGTGTTTCTGTGGGACTTCTATGTAACGCTCAGCACGCACGTCATCTGTGCTCCGCAGGTCTTTGCAGACTATATTCAGCCCAAGGATCCTAGCAATGGGCAGATGTACCAGAAGACTTTGTTAGGTGCCATTTTAAGTATCTCCTGCTTGTTAAAGACTCCCGGCGTAGTAGAGAACCATGGCTACTTTTTGAGTCCGTCCCGCTCCAGCCCCCAAGAGATCAAAGTTCAGGAGTCCAACATCCATCAGGTGGGTGGCAGTAGAGCTTCCTCACGCGCTTTATTGACCTCCCCCTCTCCTGGTGGGTACGACAGCACCTCTCCCGAAATCAAGTCTGGTAACTCCCGGCTTTTTTCATAGCCTGGGTTGTGGCTAATTGAGTTACGGCACTGCTTTGAGCTGGGGATTCTCTGTCCCTTCATTAAGGGTGGCGCTCCCCGACCCTGCACCGATCTAGCGTTACAGACTGCTGCGTGAAAGGTGCTGCCTAAGAATATCTTAGATTTTATTCTGGTAGCAGCATCCCGAGGCTTCCAGTAGGACGCGGATGCTCACAGAACACTTAATAGCTGCAGAACTTTAAAGGGTGCTGGTACGCGAGAGACATCAGCATCACACCTTGTAATCACTGCGTGGTGGCTTGTGGTGACCATCCTGTAACGAGCCTGCAAGCAAAGGCACTGGCAATATGTTCTCCTACATTAAGATGGGAAATACCGACCGTCACCGGGTGGGTGGTACCAGGACTGTGCAGAACATTTTGGAAGTTGAGGAGCATCACAAAATAGCAAGCAGCAGCATCCTCATTCTCCAGGGGAGTAATCTCATACGCAGAACTTTGTCCTCGAGAACTGGGTTCCTAGTTGGGTGTTCTTCCTGGCTCATTCTTTACGCCCAAACACATGAGCAGTTTTGGTTCTGCTCCCCATAGAAGCAGCTTGCTCTTTCCTGCCTGTGCTTTCGAGTACATTCCCCCACGTTCTTTGCTGGCCTCAGGATTTGACCTGTTGCCCATAGGTGACTGTTTGAGCTGTCCTGCCCTTAAACTGCTTTGAAAATCCCGTGTTTTAGGAGCAGGGAATTGGGCAGTCTGGACCCAGGCTAGCTCTGAAAGCACCAGTGCTTGCAGTGACAGAACACGTAGAATGAGCCACTGCCAACCACAACTGTTTCACCCACCTTGCGTTCCCCTGACAGTTTATGGCCCAGTTCCATGAGAAGATCTACCAGCTGCTGAAGAACCTGCTGCAGTTGTCTCCGGAGACCAAGCACAGGATTCTGTCCTGGCTGGGAAACTGCCTCCACGCTAATGCAGGTCGCACAAAAATCTGGGCGAACCAGATGCCCGAGATCTTCTTCCAGATGTACGCCTCCGATGCCTTCTTCCTGAACTTGGGAGCTGCCCTGCTGAAGCTGTGCCAGCCCTTCTGCAAGCCCAAGTCGCCCAGGTTGCTTACATTTAACCCTACCTACTGTGCCCTGAAGGAGCTCAACGAAGAGGAAAGGAGGATTAAGAACGTGCACATGAAAGGTATGGTGGGTAGGTGCAGTGGTACCTACCTGGGGGATCTCTTTGGGCTCCTCTGGGATTCCTTCCCTCTCCCAGTAGTGCATTCTCACTGTGCGTGTACACCTGTCAAAGGATTAAGTGGGTAACTGGAGAGGAGCAAAGGAAAAGCTTGGAACAAATAAAGCCTCAGCGTTGCTGGTTCCAGCATCAGTAGCAGTCACTGCATGTTTCCAGCAGAACTTGAGCTCCCCACAGTCCCCTTGCCACTCATCCTTGCAGTGAGCGCTCAGTGCAGCACTGCTTTCCATTCTAGGTCTGGAGAAAGAAACTTGCTTGATACCTGCTGTGACAGAGCAAGAGCCAGAGTTTGCAAACAGCTACAACCTAGTAACAGAAAACCTGGTCCTAACGCAGTACACCCTTCACCTAGGATTTCACAGGTAACTCTTGTGTAGCTGGGTCAGTCTGTTCCTAAAGAGCTCACCCTGAGAGGGGTTCAAGCGTGGTTGCCGTTAGCAGAGGGTGAGAGAACTAGTGCCTGGGCTCACGTAATATCTGATGTTCACAAGGTGAATACTCAAGCTGTACGGGTAAAAGTTTGTTTTCGGTGCTCTTTTGTATATACCTACAGCTATTTAAATCTCTAAAACATATCCAGAACTGGACAGTCTCCTGCATTTCCCAGCAGCTCGAGTGCTGCATTGCCCGAGTCGTTCAGCCTCTGCAGTCTGCCCTCATGGGAAAGGAGCTTTGTCTCACTCCAAGGCTAGAGAGCACCTTGAGGGCTCAACACCAGCCCTGTGTGGCTGCTTGCAGTGCCCAGGCACTGGCCTTTCCGCACAGGTGTGAGGTAGCTCCCCGTTTCCAGGAGGGGATTGTCTGGACGCTCTTTTCCTTAGCTTCCCTCTGCAAGTCGTTGCCTGGATACTATGAGGTCACCACTGATCCAAGTGTAGGCCCCTTCTGGTTTATTATCTAAATATAGAAATAGATGGAAAAGTTATGCAAGTGGCTTGTTGCTGGGAAACTGCAACTGCCACCTCACAAGCATCTCGGGGGCAGGCACATCCCCGACCCTGGTAATCTAACAAGGTTTACAGCTGCGTGGGCTACTCATGCCAACCTCCCAGGTGCTTTGCCGGAGTGGCTGCCTTGCAGACTCTTCCTTCTGCAGTCCCTGCGTCTTGGGGAGGCTGTAGCCTCCTCCTGGGCCCTGGCTGGGAGTTTGGCAAAGGCTTCTCGTTGCCGGCCCCCAAAAGAGGCTGGTTGCAGGAAGGACTTGGAGAAGAGCAGAGGAATCGGAGGACGGCAGCTACGGTGCAGCCCAAGCAGGCGGCGGGCGAGGAGCGCGGCACCGCAGCGCGAGCTGGCGGCCTCGCTCAGCCTGCTCGGCACTCACTCGCTCTCCTCTTGCCTCCTTTCTGGGTAGGCTGCATGACCAGATGGTAAAGATAAACCAAAGCCTTCACCGCCTGCAAGTGGCGTGGCGAGAGGCTCAGCAGAGCTCGAGCCCGGCCGCCGACAGTCTCAGGGAGCAGTTTGAACGCCTCATGACCATCTATCTGTCCACAAAGACGGCGATGATGGAGCCGCAGATGCTGCAGAACTGCCTCAACCTGCAGGTGTCCATGGCCGTTCTCCTGGTGCAGCTGGCCATCGGGAACCGGGGCACGGAGCCCCTGGAGCTGGCGTTCCCGCTGCCGGCAGTGGAGAGCAGCGCCCTGGCTCACGTACCAGGTGAAGCCCTTGGTCCCGCGCGGCGCTCGGCACGGCCACAGCACAGCAGGGTCCAGGGGCTGAGCAGAACTTTAGGAGGCCAAAGCAGCTGTCACTTGGGCACATGTAGCACTGTTTTCTCTCGACTTAGGTGTGACCTTTTTCCTTGTGCTGTCAGCCACCTGGCAGTTCCCTTCCCTTGTGCTTTGCTAGTTAATGGTGCCTATTATCAGCAGGCAGCTGCTGTGTTTCCCCCTGTAAGTAACTACCTGTGAGACCAATGAGGAAAATCCATTGCCTTGTACAGTTTCTCAGGCTGGGAGAACCTGGGACCAGCCACTAAGTCTAGGAACTTGAGTTGGAATCTGGGCCAGGGGATATATGCAAGGGTACAAGGACAGCTAGAGAATAGGCCTAGGGAGACCCCTGCCTCGCACACAAGAATAACACACAGTCTCTGTTTAGAGTTTTTTGCCGATAACCTGGGCGACTTCTTCATTTTCCTGCGTCGTTTTGCTGATGACATCTTGGAGACTTCCGCGGATTCTCTGGAGCACGTCCTTCACTTTGTCACTGTTTTCATGGGGGATGTAGAGAGGTACGTGTAGCTCCGCGGAAGCTCTTTCTGCTTGCCAAGCACTGTGATGGGAAGAGGCTGGAGGAGGCTGCCAGAGAGGTCTAGAGCTTGGCTCTGCACCCTTGCTGAGCCTAACCAGGTGCTGCTGGGTGCACACCGACAGAGGCCAACACGTAGCTTTGGCAGTGCAGTAGCTGTGCTCACTGCTCTGCACTGCATTGCAGCATTGCAGCTCCTTCGTGCAGGGAACCACATCTCCAAATGTTGTCCAGAAAGTTTGCCGTGCCTGCTGTGCACAAAGTTGCTTCTGTATTTTACAGTTGCGCTGGCAGTCTTTTCTCTCAAGTGTGTGTGTGTGGGGGCGGGAAGGGGGGTGGTGTCTGATGGCTGCAGCAGCAAAGTAGGAAGGTGCAGCAGGTTGAAATCTGTACCTAAAGTGAAAATCTCCTTGTTCTACCATTGCTATGGTGTTTTACAATAGGAAACATCCAAATATTCTGTAGAATGTTTCTCTCTCTCTCTCTCTGTATGTGTGTGTATATGTATACACACACACTGCTTGCAATCATTTAGCTGTGGCTTAGGAATTTTACTTAGAAAATAAGCATAGCAATTATACTTACAAAAGCAGATGCTGAAAGGGCTTTTCATCCTTCAGTAATTCATTAGTAGCCCTGCTTGCAAGAGTCAGCCTGAAGAAGAATCAGAAACAGTTTTGTTTTCCAAGAAGGAAATAATATTGATTCTTAGCAGTAACTTAAGACATCTGTGAAACACTGCTGCTGGGGCTCTGAGAAATAGCTTCACTTCTCTAAGAAAACTAAGTACCTGCAATTCCCAACCAAGTCGAGGGAGCTGCAGTTCCTGGTGACTGGTGTGGAGCGGGGCCTCGGAAGTAGGCGGCACCTCATGCCCTGCTGCTCCGTTCTGCTCTTCCCTCGTGCAGAATGAAAAACCCTCACCTGCGAGCCAAGCTGGCAGAGGTGCTGGAAGCCGTGATGCCCCACTTGGACCAGGCCGCCAGCCCCCTGGTCTCCAGCGTGTTCCATCGCAAGCGCGTGTTCTGCTCGTACCGGCACGCCGCCCAGCTGGCCGAGGCGCTCATCAAGGTCTTCGTGGACATCGAGTTCACAGGTAAGCGGCAGGGCCGCGCTCGCCGGCCCCCGTCCTCTCCCTGAGGGCGCCGTGGCCGGCTCCCAGCACGGTGCTGGGCAAGGGTGCCCTCCGGGATCCCTGCCTGTGCCCGCCGCTCAGCGGAGATGCTCTCGCGCTTACGCCTAGGTGACCCACACCAGTTTGAGCAGAAGTTTAACTACCGCCGTCCGATGTACCCCATCCTGCGGTACATGTGGGGCACGGACTCGTACCGGCAGAGCATTAAGGTAAGGCGGGAGCTGCTGCGCTCTGTGTGGAGCGCTCTGCTCTGTCCCATAGCTTGCCCTGCAGCCCAGCTCAAGTGCTGCTTTCTCGTTGCCCATAGGTTTTGGCCGACTATGCCTCGGAGAACCTCGAGGCCATGAATCCCCCTCTCTTCCTGCGCTTCCTTAACTTGCTCATGAATGATGCCATTTTCCTGTTGGACGAAGCAATACAGGTGGGGTTCAGTCAACGTGCTGGGGGTGGCATGTCACAAGGGGGTTCTCCCTCACTCAGGCAGCTGGTTCCAATGGGGCTGTTATCCCTGGAAAACATCAGCTCACTGTGACTTAGATGAGTCTGTTCCTAGTCTATAAGAGAACAGAGGCTGGAGGGGCAAACACCTCAAGAGAAGGGGTTCGGGCAGAAGAATGTTGAGGTCCGGGACCAGAGCACACAGGGGGAGCACTCGCCTTTCCCAGCAACTTGGCAGGCCCTTTAGAGCAAAGGGAACAAAAGCCCGGGCCGTGGCTTAAGGAACGAAGGGGAGTCGCACTGAGATCGGCCTGCTGCTAACCCGGACAACACGGGGCTTTAAACAGGTTCTGCCGTCCGTGGTTACCACATCCTCTTGTGGGAGGGCCAAGGGCTCCCTGGTCCTAACAAAGGTGCCCTTTGTTTCTGGCCGCTGTTTTCCCTTGGGTTGCGGGGACGTCAGCTCTAGCTGAGCTCACGTCCCTGGTGAGCGACGGGCGTCTCGCCACACCCTGCAGAGCCGCTGGCTGCTGCTGCTGCTGGAGAGGGCTTTGGTTGCAGCAACGAGTCCTCGTGCGAGAAGGGGCTCCCTGCGGGCTAGCAGCGGTGGCAGGTGACATGGATCTAGCCCAGCTGTTCCTGAGCACTTGCAGGCTTTGTGACACTCGTCTAAATGAGCGCTCTGTGTTAGCGAAGCTGCTGTGATGGTGCGAGAGCTTCAAAGCCCCCGGGGCTCCCACTTGGTGCCTTGCCTCGTGTGAGCCTGGGGCCAGGCAGCGCCGAGCCCAGGGCCTGCATCCGAGGCGCCTGCTTAGCAGGGGTGTCACTGCCACGTGTTTCCCCTTGTGCCTTTGCAGTACCTGAGCAAGATTAAAGTGCAGCAGATAGAGAAGGATCGTGGTGAATGGGACAGCCTGTCCCCGGAGGCCCGCCGAGAGAAGGAGTCCAGCCTGCAGATGTTCGGGCAGCTGGCTCGCTTCCACAACATCATGTCCAACGAAACCATCGGCACTCTGGCCTTCCTGACGTCGGGTACGGCGGGCAGGTCTCCCCGCGGGCTGCAGAGGGACCGGGAGGAGGATCCCCTTGGTCTAGGGCTGTCCCAGGGCTGGATGATTGTGAAGCTCAGGGGCTGTTGGTTTCTGTTGCAGAAATTAAGTCCCTGTTTGTGCATCCTTTTCTCGCTGAGCGCATCATCTCCATGCTAAACTATTTTCTGCAACACCTGGTTGGCCCTAAAATGGGAGCCTTGAAAGTCAAGGATTTCAGCGAGTTTGACTTCAAACCGCAGCAGCTCGTGTCTGACATCTGTACCATCTACCTAAACCTTGGGTATGTGACCAGCGAGAGCTGCACTGGGGGAGGGCAGGACATGCCCCTGGAGAAGAGTGGCCTGCGGGTGCTGGAGCTTTAGCGCTCTTGGAGGTGCTGCAGAGACTTGGTGGTAGGCTGGACACGGGCGATGTTGGCAATGAAACTGAAGCCTGGTTTAGCTTCAGCTGTGACTTGCCACGCGTGGCAATGTCTGCGTGAGGCTGACAGCTGCCACTGTACTGGTGTGAACTGCCGCTGTACTCCCGCTCTGAGGGATGGGAGTGTCTCTTTGGGGAACTTTTTAACTGAAAACTCCCCTGGAAAGTCATCTGCAGCCCAGCTAGTAGTGCAATTCAGGCATGGTCATAGGGAAGCTTAAATGCTAGGAAACCGGGCTCAATTTCCGGTCAAGCTTTTCTCTGGTTTCCCCTCTCCTCAGTTGTTGCTGTAGTCAGGCAGCTGTGGACGGTGCTCTGCAGCCATCCAAATGAGCATCCTTGCTCTGCTGTACCTTGTCCTGCAGGGACGAAGACAACTTCTGTGCCACGGTGCCCAAGGACGGCCGCTCCTACTCGCCGACGCTCTTCGCCCAGACCGTGAGGGTTCTGAAGAAGATCAATAAGCCTGGCAACATGATAGTGGCTTTCAGCAATCTGGCCGAGAGGATCAAGGTAAGAAGTGGAGCAAGTTGGTCAAAGAAAGGGAAAAAAAAATACAAATATGTGTATGTTTATATATAGGCATCTTTTTCCCTTGATTGATCACAGCATCCCTGCTGTGAAGCTGGAAGGCCGGGCACTGCGGCTCTGTCCCAAGTGCCCCATTGGCAAGGCAGAAGGCTGCCTCTCGACACACATCTGCTAATGTTTTGGCATGCATCTCCTGCAGTACCTGCAGATGCCTGAGCACGTTGCTGTGTCTCTAGGTTCTGGGGGAAGGTTTTCCAGTCCCGGTGCTCTCTTGCTTCTAGTTGTTAGCAGAAAGGGCCTGGGAGGGCGTGTGGGGCTCTGCGCAGTGAAGCGCTCGGTGCTTCGCCCTGGCCCGGGGCAGCTCTGGGGAAGCCGCTGTTCAGAAGCTCTGTGTGCCTGTCAGTCTCTCGCAGACCGGCAGCAGCAGGAAGAGGAGACGTACGCGGACGCGTGCGACGAGTTCCTGGACCCGATCATGAGCACGCTCATGTCAGACCCGGTAGTGCTGCCGTCGTCCCGCGTCACCGTGGACCGCTCGACCATAGCCCGGCACCTGCTCAGGTAGGCGAGCAGCCCCGCTCTGCGCACGCTGCTGCTTTGCTTACACCTCCTTCACCGGGACAGCGCACATGTTGGAGAGCGGCCTCCCTCGTGCCCGTGTTACTCAGGGAGTCTGTACTCCCCGACATGAACGTAACTGCCGCTCTCATGCAGAACAAGGCAAACTTTGTGCTTTCCTCTATTCACATATCCGCAACCATTCCTCATTCATCCTTATTCTATTGCACTGTTAGGACGTGAGTTGACAGGAGATACCTCCAAGCTACACTTCTTTGTGTTGCACTTAATTTATCCAATGACGTTAACATCTGTCTGTGTCCTAGCAGAGCAAATCCACTTCACTCAACAGCAGGAAGGTCACGCTGATCCTTCCTGCTTCCCTTTCCTGTTTCTTCCAGGATGGCGCTGTCAGAAAACTAATCTCCTTATTACTCTTTCAGTGACCAGACGGATCCTTTTAATCGGAGCCCCCTCACTATGGACCAGATTAGACCAAACACAGAGCTTAAAGAAAAGATCCAGCAGTGGCTTGCGGAGAGGAAGAAGCAGAAGGAGGAGCTGGAGGACACACTGAACTGATGAAATCTCCATCTCTAGACATACAATCATCCACAAGAGAAATGCCTTGCAGGGGTGGTGGCCGGCGCCCAGAGCATCCCTGAAACCTGCCACTTGCAACCAGAATGCATTTGTTAGTGCAGTGCCACCACACCTGAAATCTCTCCTAGGACCTTCCCTTCCCTCCCTTCTTTCGACTTTCCTTTCAAGACTTACTGTTTAATATTAGAAAATTCCACTGCACTACAGCTTACGCTTCTTTTGATGGTCCCTGTAACCCGATTGTGTCGGCTCTTTCCGAGGACTGCCCTGTTCTGTGCTCAGTGATACCAAAATGATTCCTGGTAGCCAGTTGCTGCTCTCTGCTCCCACCTTGCTCAAACGTGCAGCCCGCCGCTCAGCGCGGAGACGA
>JAVCKT010004101.1:5554-23974 GCA_032273925.1 Rhynchotus rufescens
AGATAAAGCTATCACTCAAGGGCAAACTTGTGTAATGGCTACATTTGCCATCATTTAAAAAGAGGTTTTGATGCATTGCATGCCAGGACCTTATGTTGGGAGCTGTATGTTAGAAATGAATAGAGTGACAGGTCGTGCGAAAGACTTTGGGACTGTGGTTAGAGCAAAGGACTAGAGTCAGCTCCTCTTTTTAATCGTACCCATGCTACTGAGTTGCTTTCACATTTGGAGAAGTCCTTTATGATTAAGTCTGTAAAGCAGGATTCTTCATCTAACTGCTCTGGGACTTCCTTTCCACATCTGTGACAAGGAGATTGTAGCAGCTTATCATGTCCAAGCGCTTTTAGTGCTTCAGATAAAAACTGCTAAGCATTAGCAGCTGTAGTAGCCATTTTTACTACTTTTGAACGTATGCCCAAAGATCATTTGATGAGGATGTGTTCTGTGTCTGTAAATAAATACATGTCTGTGTAGATATTGGGACTTAGTAAGAGGAGAAAACATGAAAAAATAAAATGAATTCTACTCGTGACTGCAGCTCATCTGAGCAGAGTCCTTATGGCAGCGGCGTGGATGCTCTCCTCCCTGAGTTTTCACTCAAGCAATTATTTCTAACTTGGCATCCAGGAGTCAGTCCTGGCTTCCAACCTGAAAAGCAGCAGAGAGTTAGGCTAGCACACACTAGCCTCCTTCAAGCGTTCACGGTATTGTGCATGTGATAAAGGGTTGGATAAAACAGAGGCAAAAGTCTGCTATCTTCCAAGGCTCGGGAAAATAAACCACAAAAGCAATTCAACAAAGTCCTCTTTGTTCCTGAATAGAAGCAACAAATGAAAGGAATCTGGTGAAAGAAGGAAAGCAAGAAAGAGGTCTGCTGCAGGGAGAAAGTACAGAAAATCTCTCTTTGCCGGCTCCTCTAGCAGAGCTAGTGCATGATTATCACATGGGCCACACAAAGGCTGGAATTAAAGAGGCTGACTCTGCTGTCACATCGCTTAAGCTGCACCGAGGTCAAAGGAGTTCGGACTATCCGAGGTCACCCGCACTCAGCCTAGGCAGCAGGATTCTCCTGTCCTGAGTGACAATTGCTCAGATTGACAAGATACCTAGGCCATCTTTTCACACCGGACCCCACAAAGTGCAGGGTGCAATTATGAGCACCCTGGAAAGAATTGAGGCATAATGAAGGCTGTCAGCTTGGCACCAAAAACAAAATGCAGAGGGCCAAGTACACAAGATAAGTCACTATCTCTGTTGTCTCCTGAAGGACCAAGAAAAAAAAAAAAAATGGTAAGTCTGAAATATTGGCCTTTGGTAACACAAAATCCAAATGCAAACAGGGTCAATGGTGTGGCTGTAGGGTAGCCCATATTTGCAGGCCTACACATTTCTTCCGTACTTTGCTTCATGAATCACGTCCCAGACAGAGACCTCTCCCTGCAGGTTGTCAGTGATGCCAGGGCTATTGAAGAATGTCCCTGTGCTATAAATAGCATCTATTCTCTCCAATGCCCTCTGTCCCCTTTCAGCTTCCACTTCACATGGTTCAGCTCCAAGAGAGGAGCACTGACCTCGTCTCACCAGGAATATCAAACATCTCCACAGCTCCTATGGACCTTTTGCTCGGAGGGGAAATGTACACATCAGCTGTGCAGTCACCCATGTGGTGGATATGTTTGAATATATCTTGAGACTCTCTTGAGCTTGAAAGCAAAACTGGTATTCATGTAATTCAGTGTAGATGCACAGAAAGATAGTGTTTTTTTTCTAGTGATTGTAATAGACTTTGAAACAAGTCCACAGGATACCAATATATTGATCTTCACTATCATCATTACTTTTGTATATAACCAAACCCTTGACTCCAGCATGCTTGGTGTCTCGCATCTTCAGATTATTTGTGATGACAACACCACGTTTTTAAAGTAGCTTATATAAATAAAGTTTATATCCTCATCGTACCTCAAACAATAACATTGGGACTTCCTGGTAAACAAACCAAATCTACTGTAATACAGCAAGAGGAAACGGAAAGGAGTTCTCCAGCCTCACTCTCTCACGCCTCTTTGTGGACAGTGAACTTGCTAAGACAAGTGCTGAGAGCCAGCCAGAGGGAAAGCTGCAACTACCTGCAGGACCTCCACAGAGTTGCCTTGCCTAAGCTGATAGTGCAGAACGAATCTGAGAAAACAAGTTCTTAGATAATCTCAGTTCTGCTTTACAATCTGTTAATGACCATATATTTACTTGTCCTTGAAGAAGGAGACTCTACTGCTGCTTATGGATACTAGAGAGATACCTGTTGTCCTCAGTAAGACCTGAATCTGTTCAAGCAACTAGAGATATTCATTCCTGACTTCTTGGTCACTGAAAAGGCTGTAATACACCAAGAAGGGCTTTCTGTCAAGCATTCACCAATTAAAATTATCTAGTCTTTTCCATGAGGAAATTTATTCTTGTATTTTTAAAGTGAGGAGAAGGACGGGGAGTTCTTTGTGTGTTGTCACCAACTCCTCATCTCTGTATGTCTTGCTGGTAACTTATCCACACAGCACAATAAAGCAGCTTTGGTCTTGCACACCATGTTAAAGAAAATAATCAACAGAGTGCTTAAACCATGTCTGGATTGACTGTAGATTTCAGCTGAGTTCAATAGTAAAAGTAAATCCTAGAAGTTCTCCTTCCCACAGCCAGTCTTGCCCAGTGTCTAGTGTTAAAATAAATTACGATTTTCAGTGTGAAGGATGAAATAAGAGTTGCTATCACAGCAGGATTAGTTTTTCAAGCATTTCAACTTACATTAGGCAGCAAACTTTTGCTTCCATACAAGAAAGGAGTTTAAAATTAGATAACCAAGATGATATTGGAGATACATCACTTGGGGCTGTGATTCATGTTCTTTGTAGCTTTGCTTAGTGCTGAGTATATCACTTTCCCTAACAGCCCTTAACTGGGACTTTGACAGAGCTATTCTTTTTCCTATGAATGATATATAATCAAATTCAGTTCTACAACTTCTTTTTCAGCCATCTCTGTCCATTGTTCTTTTATTCCAAGTATTCCTTGGCATGCTTTAGTAACTACTGAAGTATTTAATAGCTGTTTAAAAGTAACAGCTATAACTACGTAGACTAGACATAAATAGGAGAGACTAAATGGGTCATTACCTTTACAAGTGTTTACAGAGAAGGATTTAAAAGAAACAAAATTATAGATCCAAATGTTCCATTATTCTCTGTGTTTGAGGGAGAAAGCAGAGTAGGTTTACAAAGTTAAGTACAGGATAAGAATACTCTGAATCCAATAAAAAGAAGAGAGAAATGCAAATTACTCAGTCCTTTGAAAATTCAAGCCACTTATGGAGCTGCTAAGATAGGGATTCTTGACTCTAACATCCCAAGTATGAAATTCTGTTTGTGATTCTTAAACTCAAATGCTAGTTGTGAACAAGAAAGAATGTATTTTCCATTGAAATGGTGAAAGGATAAAAGATGGAGGGTCTCTGTTCCCTTGAGGATTGTCTAAGATCTTAAGTCAATGGAAATCTTTCCATTGAGTTCAATCTGTGCTCTGGTTCATGTCCTTATAGAGCTTACTTTGTTTTCAAGTCCATTTCTTCTCACCCATGTGGCTTAATTTGCTTTCAGATTATGTTAAAATCTCTCTTTTTTAAAATATTGTTAATAAATCTGTATGATCTTTGGCCTCTAGATGAGTCTTTCTTCTATGGCACACTGTTGCACTTTATGCATGGTTGAGGGTTGCTCTGGAAATTACTCATACAAATGATTTGCCTGGTAATACCACAATTGTCAATATATGTAGGTTGCAGCATCCCCCCTGTGGGCCATTGCAGAAGATCATAAAATCTCATTTCCAGGAAAGTTTCAAAACTTTTATTTTCTAAGGAACATTAATTATAAGAGTCCAGATGACCTGTCCCATTTCTCCATTCATTTCCTCTCTTTTTCTTTGCTCATCAGACGTAGTAGTTTGGAGGCAACTGGCAACAGATCACGTCAGGCTCCTGTTTTTATGCCTTTGCTTTCATATCAATGTCAGCTGAAGTGTTTAAAAACAACAAGTCTCACAAGCCTAATGCCCAAGCCAGTGTTTGTGTGCAATCATTTCCCTATTGTTAAACTTTTGTAACAAGAGCTGATTTATAAGTCTGACACTTACGCAGACATATGCTTTCGCATTTTACAGGCTTCCCGAGACTCATGCCCTCCAGTACTGCTTGTTGACCTCTCCTTCAGACGTAGGATTCTGAGAGATCACCACAATGGCCAAACCACTCTGGACCTACATGGTTGTGAAAACATTAATCATACCCCCATCATAGTTTACAGTGATGCATTTTTTTTCTCTGACAAATTCTGTTGAGAATGGAACTTTTTGCAGGTATTTACCAGTTCTGGTGAAGCTGCTACCTGGGAAGGCCTCTCATGCACAGGATAAGATTCAAAATATATTAAAAAGTGAGAAAACTGACATCTCCAAGATAATCATCCTGTGATTAAGGCAGTGACTGGTGACATGGGAGTCCAGACTTCAAGTGTCTGTTCTGCAAGATACCTGAGTGTCAGAATTCTGCATCTCAGGCAAGTTTTCTGGTCACTGAGGTCAGCTCTTCTGAGGAACAGCTTTGTCAGTCTCTCCTATTGGACCTATTTCACTTTGTATAAATAATTAATTGTTCCCTGAAGCAGGACCTTGAACTAACTGTCCGACTCCCTAGGTTTATTCCCAGTAGTAGAATTTGTTCCACTTTATATAAATAGTAAATGCATCAATTATTACTGTATATTTTGGTATATATTTATTATGTATTTTAGATATGTTATTTAATAGATCATCTGCTCTTGCAAAGTTTTTGCCATCTTAGGCCAAAAGCCAAATTTATGCATTTTTTCCGGTCACACTTTAACTAAAACTAGAAGACTTTCTGGTTTCATTTGGAATGAAATAATTAGGGCAGTTCTGAGAACTGACAAATGAATTCATGTAAATTTGAAAAGGCTTCAAATTCAGGACCCTACTTTTAAGTTATAGAAATTAAAAATGACCATGAACAATTTATTATTTTATACATTGGGAACTTTAACTCCGAGTCAATTTTTCAGAGGTTTGTTGATGTCATTAGAGAAAAAATATGTTCTATCCTTATTTCAAGGCAAATGAAAGTGTGTCTGAATAATAGTCATTAGTACTAAAGGGAAGCAGGGAGTCTGTAGACAGTCTCTTGTTTGTTCCAAATGAGATAATCTTCTGCAATTTATGGCTAAAGTCATTACAAGAATGCATATCTGGTCGAAAGGCTGCATCTTGGTCCAAAAGCACATAATCCAGATGAGATACGTCATTACATCTGAAATAATATGATTTGATTTGAAGTTTCCTCGTACATCAACACTAACAAACCTCATCATATATAATATTGGATAGATTCTCAGTATTTGAAAGTTATTATGCCTCATAACACTGCTAGTTAGTGAGAACAGCCTGCTTTGGATGATCATTGAATTTTTAATTGGCTTGTGGGCTTCAATACCTTGTTCCTGTGTAGTTTGTTGTTTGAACAGAATCTGCAGCTGCCCAGCCTTACCAAGCAATAAGGCTATGATTGAATGGCTAAATATAAGCCAGATAGCTCTCAACATGAAATGTTACAAACTAGTTTGCACTTGCATCCTGTTTAGGGACAGCTCCCGGTAAGGGAGAAAAAAGCAAAATATTTCAAAACAGAGATGGAAAATTAGTTAACAGCCAAAGGTTTGTGATGTTTCTCAGTTTTCACTCCTTTTCTAGAGTCAGATTAGTAAACTAGAAAGACCTTTTTTTTTTTTTTCCCCCGTGGAAAACACCTGCATCTATACCCAATAGCCACATAAGGGGTGAAAAAATGCCTTTAGGTGCCCAGTCTCTGATTTCAGCTTGGAATAGCCAATGTCTAAACCACAATATTTTCTCCTCTCAATTCGTTGAGATTTTCAGAACTGCTTTCTTGGGCTAAATAATCTTTACGGACAAATACTCAGCAGGTATAAATACCCCTTTCCATAGTAACTCATTTCCTCTCTCCTTTGTGCTTATGCAATCTTCTTTAACTGACCATCTCATCTTGTCTTGACAGATCATCTTTTAATAGTCTCAGTCATTTTCTGTTCTTTCTTATCAAAATATGTGTAATAAATTTACTCATAAGATATTTGTGATTAGGTAAGCAATGCCAACTACATCATTTTAAATATACTTTTTCATTCTGCTAAGCTTTCTGCTTTCAATTGTAGTCATCAAGATTTTGTTTTCTTTTTGTTTCAGGAAACATTTTCAGTATTTATTTGCTTTCAAGTAGATTGAGGCAGATGTGCAGCTAAGAAGTTTGCTAATCCTGAGTTGTTCAGACTGGGAAGTTAAGTTATTTTTCTGCTGGACTTGGATCAATAGAGTTTTTAAGTGCTTGCCAGTGGCCTTTTAAAGAAATTATCTTAAACAGCCTTCTGGACAATGAGCCTTGCAGAATGTAGTGGAGTTCAGTCACATTTAGAGGTCACACATTCCCCCATTAATTCTACCTTGCTGAGAAAAATGCTGAGAGTGGTACAATATAGCAAATACCTTTCACTCTGTCAATACATTCTCTTTCCTTTTTTTGCTACTAGCACATATTGCTACAATTAAGCCACAGCTGGATGCAAAGGTACAATTAGACACTCTGCATTATCATAGAAATGAAAGAATTGCTTCAAAATAAATGCTATTCAAATGCCCTGGCAACCTGAGTGTTTTCAGTTGCATATACTTTCAGAAGATTACAAATGAGAATTTTGCAGTCCAAATTCCCTTTATTGAAGCTTCTATAATGTAAAGTTTTACACAGGGTCTTTCAAAAGTTAAGAATTGACTTTGACAGGTAGAATTAAATAAACTATTATCTATAAAGTAGATCATAAAAAAAACTTGGGGGACTTTTTATGTGTAAACAGAATCTATATTTTATGTATATATTATGATTATGATTATATATGATATTATAATATTATATGTATAATATCACAATATTATACATATACATATAATGATTATGTATAATCTTTATGTATAAACAGAATCTGTGGATAGACAACTGAGCTGCAGCCATATTTTCATATAAATTACAATAATTTGCAAGTGGGCAGATGACTGCTTCAGGTCTTCAAGAAAAGTTCTTAACTGGGAGGAAAGACTCCTATTGTCTTCACAAGACAATAGATTAGATTACTAATTTCTAAGGGCCTTGAATCAAGGTAAGATTTCTAAGTCATAAATGAAATTAAGTGCTTGCCAAACTTAACTTCTGCTTCTTTGTACTAGAACAAAAAGGCCTGTAGCATAAGTTATAAAGTAAATATTTTAGTTCATAAAAACACTGACTGAGCACATAGACTCATTTTGATCACATCTCTAGAATAAAGCTCTTGAATGTGGAGAACTGTACAACCTATTCAATATGGGGCAGTCTCATTCCCCTTCATGTGGTTACTTAGGCCTAATTATGTTTGGTACTTTCCCTGCATATTACTTTGGAGACTAACTGATAGAAATTTTAGCACGCTTCTTTGCTCTCCTTTCATGGAATGACTCTTCTCATCTGATCAGTGAAATAAGAACCTATGGGTTGTTTTCCAATTTTCATGTGAACTGAGTCAGTGTTAGGGTACTCAGATATCTGAACAGGTAACGAAGTAAAACAATCTGCTAAATTTTTATTCTCTTCTTTAATATTTCACTTAACTCTGATACATCTTGAGTTACTGCTGTCTCTTGGGTTGCCTGTTATGTATATTACTGCTTTCCTTGACAGAAGAACAAACACTCACCCACCACCAAACTAGACTCCTAAAGACTTAATACTGTTGTCTCTAGATTACCTAGTTTCAAAGTGACCCTGAGTTTTCAGAGACACTGTTAAGAATATCTTGTTACTCTCCATTACACAAGTGACCATTTATTCTATTAGAGTAATAAGTAGAATGGATTTAACATGATGCAAAAACTAGATTTGAGTAAGCTTTTGGGAAACCTCTGCAAATTCTCAAAGTTAATGGCTTAACCTCACAATTCTCCAATGGAAAATAAATTTTAATGTTTTTTCAGACTCTGTCTACATTTCAAGACATGAATTTCCCCTAACTCCACAGTACTTGACTCCCTTTAACTACTTAAACTAAACAAATAAAAAATTACTTACTTTCCCACATGATTCATGAAAATATACTGTCATGATTTTCTACTCTGTGAATGAAAAACAATGTAGATACTCATAGCAGTGAAGGCTGAAATTTATAGTATTAGGAGGGCGTTTCAAGATGCCAGTAAACAGGTGAGCAGAGGCTGATCGGGAAACATTCTGAATGCATATGATGCTTAGCAGACTAACAATGAGAATGAGAGGATATTAGCAAATGTGGTGTCTGTTTAAGACCTGAAACAGAGGGGAAAAAAAAAAAAAAGAAACTTGGATTTGTCCTCTGAAATCATTGAAATAGAATGAATAGAAACCTTTTTGCACAGTTGTGCTTGGTTGCAAAACCCACAATCATAGACGGGCTGACCTCTTACCTGCTCACAGTGAAGATGCCATAGGCCTATGCCAGCCTGGGGATGTTTACCATGCTGAAAGCCAGCTCTCAGCATTTTGTGCAGCAGTATGTTCATGCAATTTGAGAATTGTTATTGAGAATTTCATAGGAGATACTGGGGTTTTAGCAGGCATTTGTAACATTCTAAAATGTGATGGAAAAATCACTTGTAATATTTCAATAGGCAAAGAATATTGTATATACCAAGAAAACCATCACTTGTGGTAAGAAGCAACTCCAAGGAAATTGAGACACGTTCTGATTTTCACATTTTGTTTTGGTAGTAATGAAACGAGTCTCACATGTGTAGCTGCTCCACTACAACACAAAAGCATTTTCCAACCAATCAGCATACAGGACACGCTTTCATGGGTTTCTAATCTTGTTCTTTTTTTGACTTGTTCTCTGACTGTGCTAAACAACACACATTGTATTAGCAGAGTAATGCATATTGATGTTTCCTAGTATTATAGTGAAAAGGGAATACTGATCTCCTTGCTCCCATTACATGTTAGTGTTATCTCCATTTAGTGGATTACCTGGAGTTTATACATGTGCCCTACAGTGATTTGTAATCACTATCTTTAGTTTCGCTGTCTTTGCAAAGTAGAACACTAAGTATTTCACTTGCATGTATTTGTCAGGTATTTAAATGACAATTATTATAAGGATGAAGGACCAGATGCTGCTATCCTTCATCATGTAAAAAATTGGGGCATTACTGGTAAACATGCTATTGTCTATGCTACTGGTAAACATGCTACATGCTACCATTAAGAAAATATCTTACAAACAACTATAAATTCCCTGAAAACATACAGGGAGAGATTTTTCTTTCTGAAATAGTGATTGCAATCTGGAAGCCACAGAATTACAGAAAGGTCAAGGTAGGAAGGAACTTCTAAAGATCATGTAATCCAAACCCCTATAGCACACCTCTTTTGTAGGACTCTGAAAGTTGTGGCAGGTATGGAAATTAAGTCACTCATCTATTTCCTTTTTTTGTTTGAGTGAAGAGAGCAGGTACTGAGGTTTAGGAAGGCATCATAGTTACACAAGCCAAATTCATCTATGAAGTATGATTGGGACACTGTTAAGGGAGACTTTGCTAGTGGGTAGGGTGGATCACTGAGCCTTCCTTTCTTTGGTTTTATTTAGGGAAAACGATATTTACTTTTCTTATTGGACTTGCTCTGATTCTGTTTTTCTGTTAGGGTAAAGGTTTTTTAAAAAGATTATAAGGTTGTCGTTTTGCCTTGCTCATTGTACTAGAGCTGCTTCCTTAGGTGAATCTGTAGGACCTCTATTAGAGGCTTGATTACAAATCCTGCAAGGTGATCATTAGGAGTCTTGAATGTCATTCTTTTATTCCAGTCTAGATGTCTTTTTCCTTTTTATTTTCTCCTCCCCCTACCTGCCCTCCCCACACACCTTGTAGTCCTTGTCATAAAATGCTTCCTGAGAAAAACAGGCAAGTAAAAGAGCCTCTGAGGGCTGAGGTCTGTGCTGCAAAGCATTAAGTTGGAGACAGAAAGAGGCACTTTAATAAACTGCAATGGTCTTGCTGCATAACAGAAATCAGGATGTGCTGCTGAAAGGCTCACTTTAATGTCTAGACTATAGACGTTTATATTGGATAGTACTTGCACAGATATCGATTGTGGAAAGAAAAGTCAGTCTTTTCCAAGTCAACTTTTATGTGGGAAGAAGATAATGTGAGAGCATTCTGGATATTTTGAAAATATGAAGTCCTGATAAAATAATACGACTTCACTCGTGTCCTTGAAAGCCAGACAACAAAAGCCATCAGTGAAAATAACTAATATGGAAGTTAATGTGAGGGGAGGGTCAATAAACAGAACCACTATCCCCTTTATTCCACAGAATTTTATGGTGAGCGCTGAACATAGCATGTAAGAAATCTCAGAAGATACAAATCATGCAAGACACACTAATGCTTCTACCAGAAAGAAATTAAAATGAAACTGTTTTAAGACTGACTTTTCAGTATGTAGGTATAAATGACATTGCTAGTAGAAGGATCTATTCATCAGTTACCAGAACACAGTGATATTTGAGCTTTCCTGTGAAACAGTGAAGCCTTGGACACTGAAAGTCCAGTAATGATCCTTCATTCTTATGCATATATTATTCTTGTGGTGGGCTAATTTCACACAGAAAACTTTCAAATGAACTATTTCTTTATTATTACTTTCCTCTGCCCACAGTCCATTATTAAGGCCTCATTAGATTTACAACCATCTTTGTATAGTGTAGATATATATATATATATCAAAAAAAACCCCTTAACTATAAGTACTTAAGTGTATATACACATGCACACATATATATGCTTATTTGATAGATATAGATTATTTCACAGTTGTCTACATGCATAGTAATAATAATTATTTAAAAGCAGTTTCGGCAGTTTCTCTAGGTACATTAGATGTTTGCACTATTTAATTTGCTGTCAGAAAAAGTGTGAGAATCTGGTGTCAGAAATAGTTATAAGGAATACATAAAATATAAATTTAGCATATGCTTTTTTGCCTTAAACAGAATCAGACAGTAATGACAGTGACTGCACTGGCTGTCATGCTAGATGGTATGTGAGCTTCAGGAGTTATCAATACCCACTGGATTATATACAGTGGAATATTTTTAAAATAACTGTTGTCACAATGAAATGTTCAAATACGCATGAGCTCCCCTGTGATTCTTTGTGAAGTAATTTGGTCTTCTCAGTTTTTTATTTTGTATACAAATGGCAACATTTGCTTCATTTGAAATATCACCAGCATTGGGTTATGAGGCTTGAAGAGGGACATTTAAAATATGCTTGTTGGTGGTGAAATGTAACCAAAACATTCTAACAAATATCTAAACCAAGCATTATTTTGTTTCTCTGTGATCACCCAGGGCACATTTTCTGATGACTACATTTTCAGAGTTTACTTAGCATTATTTTTTCAGGAACAAATTACCCTGCATGGACAACTTGTTATTGAGAGAATGGGATTTGTGTTTTGTATGAAAGTCGCTGAGATAAGCTTCCTATGTCGCCTGTCCCCTAGATGTCGTGTACTTCACTTGGCCAGAAGGTGGTACTGTTGGTTAGTGACAATACAGCATAACATCCTTCCAACAAAGAGATGATCAATTTTCTATCACTGCAGTCCTTCTCTATTGAACTTAAAAGAAGCAGCCATCTGGAACTTATTCCGGTATTTGAAATCCGTTACTTTATTGCTTAGCACTGACCTAAAGAACAATTTAAGCATCTTATTCTCCCCCTTTTTAAGTAAGTAAAAGGTAGGATGTGGTACATGTTTTGTTACCTTAAAGGCATAAACCAATCTGAGACCCCTCTGCCTCCTCTCTAGCCCCTCCCCAAAATGTATCGAAATATCATGTGGGGAAAATAGAGAAAATCTTCTATAGAAAAACTAAGAAAAAAATTTAGACATTTTTATTTTTCATCAGTTGTTCCTACACTTTTAAAGATTCCTATTCACATTTTTTTTTCCCCTCTGCTTTAGAATATTAAAAATGTTTAGTACTTTTAGTGCTTTTGAGCTTGTGAGACTGCAGACATCAGGTCTGTGCTCAGGAAAGAAATGAAATAGAGAACAAGAGCTTACATTATAATTTTCCTTCCTTGTTCAGCTCATTATTATGTGGAAAAGTTACTCTTCTGATAAGACTTGTCAATTTATTCTGTTGGCAACATGGACATTTCTAGTGATGTCCTCAGCCAGAGTCCTGACTGCAGTACTACCCTTTTTCCCTCCCTCTCCCTCTCTTCTTCCCTTCCCCCTTGCCTCGGCTAGCTTCAATCTAAGGTAACTATTCTGAGATTATAACATCTGCTAAAGACTGGAGCAGAACAGCAATCTAATTTTTCCACATTACTAAATAAAGTCAAAGTTTTGGCCAGTCCAACAGAATTAGATTACAATGTTGAGATTACACTGACAAGTTAACTTGAGTATGGGTCCAGTTGTGCAGTCACTGCTTGCTTCCTCCTCCACACATCAAGTTTGGGAGGCCACTCTACAGTCCACCTCCTCTCCCCTGATTTCCCATCTTTCTCACCCCCTATTCCCACAGCATGTGAAGCAAGCTCGAGGGGTATAATCACCCTTTCATCCTGACATTTTTTCTCCCTTCTCTACTATAAAATGTCTATGGTGCTCATTATCAGTGGTAGCTTATCCTAGGTTGTAAAAAGTGTAGGTAGATCTAGGTCAAAGTGAAGGTCCACCTTGTAAAGGATTTCATGTCCCCCTGGTAGAGATGTAATGGAAAGCAGTAACAAAGAAAACAAGCATTAGGCAATGCTCCCCATGACAATATAATCTCAGTTTGAGGCACTCAGCATTTTAGGCTATGCCTGAATAAAGGACCTTCTATTTTATAGTTCCTGCTTGAGCCTCTCTCCCTTGAATGTAATTTCTTTTGGAATCCCTTTCCACTTTTGACTTTCACAATATGTTACAGCAGTGTTACAGCAGTTATATTTTACCATTTAATGGGATGATGTGTGGAAAAAAAAATCTCTTCACTTTGTTTTACATGCACTATTTTTTCTCCCCTCCTCTTTTCCTCTCCCTCTCCCTCTCCCTTCCTCCTCCTTTCTCTCTCCCTTTCCTTTCCCCTTTCCCCTTTCCCCTTTCCCCCTTGCCCCTTCCCTTTGGATAGGGAGTGTGTGTGTGTCTCTAGTTGTTTAATAAGACAATGAACAAACATTGATCAAACATCTCTTACACACGTGTTTTTTGTGACTCTGTATTTTTTTTCCATACTCCTCTGTTGGCTTATTTCCAGTAGAGTCCTAACCTGTATTGGCTCCATGAATTCTTTGTGATTCCACACACACAAAGTAGCTATCAGCATGAAGAACAAAAATAAACTTACACTTGAGATATTGAAATATCAAAACTAGTAGCAGTCATATCTCACAGAAATATTAGTATTTGGTTTAAACATCTTGAAACATCCTTTCAGCATTTAAGCATTTTTATTCCTTATTTAGACATGAAGAAACAGAAATGCAAGCAAGACAGTCTGCTTACTCAAGTTCACAGTATTAGAGGACAGAGGAGATTTTACAAGCCCTGAACCTACCCGTTGATGTGCTTAATGTTCTGTGTTTTGGATAAACTTACTTGTCTTCACTGATGTTGTTTGTGTTCTTTACAAATTATAACATTTGTTTTTTCAATTTGGTATGGTAATTATGGAAGAGTCCTGACTATGCTTCATCATCCTGAATCTCTGCACAGAAAGTTGTTTTCAGGAAAAGATGACGAGATTTACTCTTCTTGGTGCTAAAAGATTAACAGCTTAGTTGCAGTGAAATCTGTACGTGCTTAGCTGGACATCCACTAGAGATTAGAGATGAAAAATGGTGACATTTCAAGATGCTGCATATATCAGGGAGCCTTCAGTGCAAATTACAGATTGTGAAACTGTTCCATCAGGAATCCTTGGAGAACATTGTTATTTTTCAAAGTGCTTTCAAGTGCTTTTGCCAAATAGGCTTATCTTATAGTTCTCTATGCAGCTACTTCTGTCTCTTTGCTCTTACCTATTCTTCTGGTGACCTGTACATTTATTTCCCAAATTGATTTTTTTTTCTTAAAAAAATTAAAGACCATATTTTTTTTTCCCCAGACTTTTAATTGTCAGAAGACATTTTCATTCCTAAAAATGAGTTGATTCATTTTTTACTTACTGAATACTGCATAGTCTCACACTATCAGACATTATCATTAGAGTATATACTATACATTTGACTTTCTTTGACTTCTGTTAATGACTGCACTTACCTAAGTATAAATAAAACAGATAAAAAGTTACGAAGTCTTCCCTTTTCTCTCTCAAGATTAAGTTTCAATACTCTAAATTATAAGATGACAATCTGCAAAAAATCAGGCTGATGAAAGAGAAAAACAATTATATAACTTCCAAGTGCTACATAGAATGTATTGGTGTTTTGTAGTGTGCATTTGCTTCCAGTCATGAATAATTGGTAAAATCTCTTTCACAAATCTCCTGTTTCTTCGGATGTGCCCGAGGGACTTCCCCATATTATGGAGCAGAATAGAGGACCTGATGTTAAGGCTTGCTTACCACTGTGATGGTCTTGGCTTGCTGTTACTAACTTACAATTAACACAGAGCTGACAAACTGAAATGCAAAATACAGACCTATGTCTTTTTTTTATGGAATAGGACTGCAGGATAAGGTTGCTTGGGAGTGGCAGGGTTGTTATTTTATATTTCATATGATATGTGATTTAATGTGAGAAGAGTTACAACATGCTTGTATTAAATATTGATATTTCCTGTCTTTGAATGCTGTACCGTGCTCATTCCAATGTTGCTCATCAACATCAACAAATGAAATAATTGCAGTTAAATCAATACAAGGGCAAATAAAAATAGTAACGCTTTGTCACAGTGCATTCACCTTGAAATTGGCAATTTCAAAATAAAGTAGCCTGTGTATTGGAAGAAGTTCACATGGAAATTATCATCTGGGATATTCTTTCTCCTGGGTACTATCCTGTGGCAAGAAATCCAAGTGAAGGATGTCTGCTTCTCAGTCTCAGTTTTGTTCTCACTCTGGCAAGATCCACATAAGACAGCTTTCACGACAGAATGTGTAAGGCATTCATTTATTTTAACATAATTGTGTTCTGAGGGAAGTGTTACAGGGTATCTGTGGTGTTGGAGTGCTATGTCAGACATTATTTGTAGCAGGAAATTGATATTTTTCTCTTATTTATTTATGTGGCTCTGTGTGTGTGTGAGAGAGAGAGAGAAAGAGAGAGAGAGAGAAAGATGTGCAACTACCATGTTGAGAAAAATAATATAAATTATTTAAAATATCAAAAGCCAGGAGAAACTGATGCAATACATAAAAATCACTAATGATTCAGTATTTATATATATATATTTGTATGTGAGTTTATGTTTGAATCAAATACTCTACAAATTATCTTTATATTACAGTACTATAATACATTAGCGAGTACTCTTGCTTAATTCTCTATAGCATGAGCAAAATATCGATATGAAAGACTTCAGTTCTGAGCCTGTATGAAAAGGCTCTCCCATGTTGTATGCAAAATGATATAAACTTGGGATATCACTTCTGATGCAGAAATGAGTGGGAAATACTTGCAGCAATATATCCAGTTGGACTACTAGAACCTCACTGCTGACTTTTATAAAGGAGACATGAGACTCATGAGACATTCTCAAACAAAATGAACCACTTAATAGGTAATGCCATATTTTTAAGAGTTCCCCTATAATGACAGAAAGCTTCTTTCAGGGAAGGGGAAAAAGCAGCATTATTGCTGCCAGTTTTCTTTCCTGTTATTTGGCAGTATATAACAACCTATTCCTTGATATGTACAAGAAATTTGTACAAGGATATCAGAAAAACAATGAGCCTGAGTAAGAACATCACAAATGTACCCTGAACCAAAGAGCTGTTTACATGGCTACACTTCCAAGAATTATGATATTTACTTCTGTTTACAGCAGCACTTGATTTTCCCTATCTGAGTAATTTCAGTGACAAGATATGATATTTCAAATCTGTGAACATGTGGCAAATTTCTAGAAGATTTTTTACAGATCTTCATGTGCAGGCCTTCTCTGTGTCAAAAATAATAGTACTGATCTATCTGAGTTGATGATTTGACTCATTACCACTTTTAGCCTGGAAAAATTAGTGCAATTACTGTTTTTTCTTTCAGAATGTAATAATGATTTTCAGTAAACTTTTTTTTTTTAATATTTTCAAAAGCTTTCATCTATTTACTGTACCTTTCAAAAGCACTCTTTCATGGTAAGTTATTTTAGTATTTACTGCTTACGACATAAATAGGAAATGTTTCTAAGCTCTGCATGTTAATCTCCTTATTGCTTCTCTTTGAAAAGAAAAAGAATGTGCACTGCCAGAGACTCAATCTGGATGTTGCATTTTCCTGTGATAAATATCTTTTCTTTTTCTTCAGCCCTGCAAAGTACTTTTGTCCTTTATTTGCCACTAAAGCTTATGATAAAAAATTAAATTACAGTTCATCCTTTCAATAAGTTTCCCTCAGAGAACCTCTGCTAAAGAACAAACATTTAAAAGGGATGCAGAAGCTTTAGTTTTATACTCAGCTGTACTATATTATTCATGGCAATGCATTTTTAATGTCACAGAAAGAAAAGTAAAATATATTTTAATTTCTGGGAGTAGGCAATCAAGTGATCCAGGGAATGATATATTCACAAAGGATGTAGACAAATGCACACTGCAAAACAAAACAAAACAAAACAAAAAAAACACACACAAAAAAAACAAACAACAAAAAAATGCACACACACTTACACATACACACACGCCCTCTTACTTTGTAATAACCCTAAGGTTGTCATGAAAGATTTGTGAAAACTTTTACTGGTTGAAAATGTCCTGAAACTGTCACCGCGGTGCACAAATGCTGTGAACCTCTGACCTACTATCATTCAATGTACTTCAGACACTCAGTCTTTTCAGTGGAGAAATCGGTCAGCAAGATTGTGATAATAAAAGAAAAAAGGCTGAAAATGAAGCTGTTAGCACGGCTGTTGGGATTAAGTCTTTCCTCCTTCTCTATATTTCTTATAAAGCAACCAATCCCTTTTTGGGTACGTTTGTTCACAAACAAACTCCTTTTGACTATATAATTGCAATGATTTATTTGAGCATCCTTGTTAGTGTTTGAAACCTGGGTAATATTTTAAAAGAACAAAGAGTGAATAATGTTCTTTACTTTGTTTATGAATTGTCAAGGCTAATGGTTTTCATTGTGTTGCATTCTCTTGGAATTCAGCAATTTATCTTCAATCCACAAGAGTTATAGCATCTAGTGAAAAATCGATTCATAAACCTCTCTGAACATAAGACTGCAGATTAAACCTTATGGACACTCTGTTCTTCAAATATGAACAAACCTTTTATGCTACATAATGATGGATGTACATCACTGCTGGATATAATAAATGAAAAACAGAGATGAACTTTCAGCTTTTGTTCTGCAATTCACAGCAAAGAGTCTAATCAACTGTAATTTTCTAGCATGCATTTTGAAGACAGGAAATGTGTGTGGTTAATAGATATTTCCATATACTAAGAAACTTAATTTGCATTGCAGCCTGCCAAACATCTGATAGCAACCTACACATTACATGAAACAAAATTGACCAGAAATCTGAGCATAGCAGATACAGCTTATGTTTAAATGGTGATTGAGAGTGCTGATCATTTTAAAAACCTAATTATTCTAATAGTGAGCTCATCATACTAAAGAAGTACTTGCAGTACTTAGTTGGTAAGTTATTATTTCAGTGACCTCCTATGGATTGTTAGGGATTTATTAAGACAGAAGACAAATACATATATGAATTCTCAAAGCTGATAATTCTCAAAAAGAGACATTACTTTTGGGGAAAAGATGTTGCTATTCAGCTGTTTGACAAATGCAGTTGAAATTTCAGTAACACAAATGCATCCTTGCAATATATATTTTTTTATGTTGTCAAAAGCAAAGTTCAGGATTGCCTTGAGATGCGCAGTTTGATTATTGATTACATGTGGATTTCTCATAAAGATATCAGAATGTCTTATGCAATTCACCACTTTCCCAGACTAAACAGAATAGAAAGCACCAGATAAGGCACTGACTGTTAAAGAGTATCAGAGTAAAAAAGTTACTGGCTATGAATTGCCTATGGTAAGAGTTGTC
>JAVCKT010004101.1:23984-37686 GCA_032273925.1 Rhynchotus rufescens
TTTTAAAAAAAAAAAAAAAAAAAGGCTCCAGAAATAGTTGTATATGGAGCCTATTTCAATTCTGAGGATTCTGATGAAAGAAAAGTACTACAAGAAAGGCATATAAGGTGATATTTTGACAGTTTTTCATTCTATTAATTCATCTTGATGAAGAAATCTCATTACTGACTGGACAGGAAATTCTCAAGGAAATGGCAAAAAGAATGCAGTAAAGAAAATTATTGGAAGACACACACAGAAATAGCTGCATTATCTATGAAAATATAAAGATAAAGAAGGAAATCAGACTACTTGGAAAAACTGCAGCTATTAGTTCATCATAAGCAACAAAGGCTTAAAATTTAGCTGGTAAAAGTGTTGAAAGGAAGATGAAAAGAGATCAGGAATACAAAAATGAAAACTATGTACAAAGAGAGTATGTTGAGAGGAAATATGTTTTTAAAAGCCTAATGTTAAGGAAAATACTGGAAGTATCAAAGAACGTTTTGTCAAAGTGCTAAACTGCAGGTGGTTTTGATGCAAGTATATATGGGAAAGAGAAATGACATAAGAGAAGTGGTTATTAGTTGAAATGACTTGGAAAAGAGATTCTGCTGAGGTACACATTAGGAAAGATCATGGTGGAAACTCTACTTTGCAGTTAAAGCCATTTTAAAGAGGACTAGAAGATGATAATTAAGATAACTTCAAGACATTTTGAAACAGCTGATCAGATAAACATGTTCTGATGGCTGATGAAGAAAGCAAGAAGGGCAATGATTTTTATTTCAGATTGCTTGGAATCATTGTGGAAACCTACAAAATCACATGGCATTTAGATATGATAATTACAATTATGATGGTTATGGATGAGGACTCCTGCAGCACTGCAAAAATTAATGAACATCTGTTTCAAGTGAAAGCTTGGTGTAATATAAGGCAGCACAGAATCACCACAGCTTTTCATCATATTCTTAAACTAGACAATAAGAATGATAAATGAGGCAGGGGGCATGACTTGAGATGATCTAAATTTGAAATCCTTAACTAACTTAGATGACATCACACAACTGAAAAAAAATTGCTTGAATTATTGATGAATCATATTAATAATTAACCTTGGAAGATTGGTTTGGTCAACTTTGACTCATAATAAATGCCAAGAAGATGAAGGGGATGCAATGTGAAGAAGTAGACAGTAAGAAAGGCAAATGAAATATGGTAGCTGTGAAGTCAAAGAATATGCAAAATTCCCATTCGCCCAGAGGAAAATTGATCACAGCTGAGGATTGCTTGAAGGATAAGAACTAATGGAAAAGTGCTTCATTGAAACTGGTGATGTTATGAACTTAGTTCTCAAAATACAAATATATCAAACCTCTACAACAACATAACAGTATTAATTTTTAGGCTTTAAGAAGTTATTTTAAATGAGACATCTAAATGAGGTAGTTGGCATGAGAACAATCTAAAAGATGGTTGATATTAAGTGAGATTTTACATAAGGAAGTTGAAAAGAAAGCTGTATATGAAGTCAAGGAAATCCACCGGACACATTGAAAGGAAAATTGCGATAACACTGCAGAAGACAAATTTTTCACATAATGCTAAAATAAATCACGGAAACACCACAATATATCTACTCATCAACTTTCAGTTAGCTAAGCTAGGATTAATAAAGGAGTAAAGCATGATGACCTGCATAGTTCAGTTGTCTAAAGAAACATTCTGGAGTGAAAAAAAAGAAACTTTCTTTTGCACTTTTTCTTTTGCACTTCTTTTCATAGAATCTTACTAAGTAGAATAGATAGCATCTTTCTCCATGTACTAGATTTTTAATAAGCTCTCTTTTCTGAAAATTATTCAAAAAAATTCTGAAAATTATTCAAATATATATAAAGTATATAATAACACTACTAGAATCTATTTTTATATTCTTTCTATGCATGCATGCATGTTTTATCATCCATTTGAGGGAGGCCTTTAGGACACTATCGGCATTGAATCTTTAGGGTGAAATATGTGCAGCAACACTCCTGCTTCCAATGTATGTGATAAAGCGCACGCAATATTGAGTCATCTAATTAATGTCCTGTTATCTACCTTAGTTTCTCAGGCTAACAAGAATTTGATAGTTGCTTTTTCCTTCATTCTCCTGAGTTGCAATATTTTACCTTCTGAAGAGAAAGGCTTAATTACAGAGAAATCTTGAAATTCCCTTTCTCCACCTCAGATATCTATCTTTTTAATGTGATTTTGCTGCTGGAAAACTGGATATTTACCATTTATCTGATCATCTCTTCATTCTTTTCAAGCACATTTACCAGGTAACTGGGTTTGTTATGATTAATATGTACGTAGAAATATCCAAGATCAAGCCAGTCCTGTGAGAAAAGCACAGTTTTTAAAATAGGCAGACGATGGTGAAGTCATTATATAAACATTATTTTATCTTTATCTTTTTCTTTTCTTAATGTGCCCCATTTTTGTTCAGAAAAACCAAGAGAATCCTGTTACCCTTTGTGAAGGGATATATATTATCAACCTAAGTACTGCTTCAGCTGCCTAGAATTCAATAATATAAATCATCCTACATAAAAACTGAGTAAGAAATATCAAATTCAAAGCACATAGCTGCCATTGCAAATTTATCAGTGAAAATAAATTAAAAAGAAAAAGTACATTCTTTCTATCAAAGACTGTACATGGAGTTATGCCATTTTGTACTGGCAACATCTAATGATATTTCAGTCTTCTCACTTACTTATCTGAAAAAAACACACTTGCAGGACTGGAAATGAACAGTTTCTCCCCTTTCAAACTCGTATATTATTTAAAATTACAAAATATTACTTTGAAATCTGCTACATAATTTCTGGAAAATGTGTAATACCCTAGAGCATAACTGAGCTGAAATAAAATCCAGTATAGTATATATAAGGAACTTCGCTAATGTGCTAACTAGAGTCTACAGACATGCCTTGATATATTGCACAATTCTCAAGTAATATGAGTTGGGAACAGATTCGAAGATGAAAGGAATATAGGTCCTTTACAACCAATTCTTTTTATTTCAAACCTGCAAATGTATAAGTCTGTTGCTAACATATTGTCTTAACTACAGTAACGCTTTAAAGCCTTGCTTTCAATTGTGTAAGGTAATTTTAAACATACTGAAAGAGACATGTCTCTTTGTGTCAAAGTTTAACCTGGTCAAGCAATCTCCAGATTTCTTTTTACCAATTTTTATTCTTTTATTTGAGATTAACTGTGAGAAAACACATGCATTTTAGCAGACATCTCATTCAGAATATTTTAAGCATGATGTACGGCTTCATTAGCTGTCTGCTTTGACTGCCAAGCATTTTTTTTTCCATTCAGTTGTTTAATTATTCTAGTTCTTCTCCATGTATTAACTTGAAGTATTTTTATGCAGTAAGGAAAAAAGTCCAATTACAAGATAGCAGGGCAAATATTTTGGAGTCTTTTGCTAGTATTTCTTGTACACATGATTTGCATCCTTTTTCACTAAGTATTTTTTGATGGAAGAAAATGACTGGAAAATGTGAAGATCAAGAGTAAGAAAAACCTGAATTGCAATACAATATTCTTAATTCTTTTTCTGCAGCTGATGCCTACTCTTGACATGCTTCAGCAGTTATTTCAGCAGTAGTGTGGCACCTTTTTGCTTTAAAGAGGCAATGAATAATATAAATAGTTTATGCTGCTAACAAGTTTTCCTTAAACATTCTCATTACAGAATTCTTTTCATATAAGAATTATTGATGCAACTAAAGAAAAAAAAAGAAAAAAAAGTTTCACTCTGTTTTTTCTTTACAGACTTAATAGGACAAAAAACAATTTATAGCAAGCAATCCTTAAAATAATGATGAGGAAAATACAATTTTACTTGCTTTCTTTCAAAGATTTCTGATAGAATGCAGATGTAGTAATAGTAATAATAATTAGTAATAGTATTAAGAAAAACAAATTGGTTAAAACAATTAGTAATAGCACTAAGAAAAACAAAGAAACAAGGAAACTGATGGAGTATGAATTTTACATTTCTGGCAAGAATATAATGCTCTTCTCTTTCATACCCTGCTTCTTGACCTAAAGAAGGTAGCTGACCTTCAGTCTCCTGGGATGCTGAATACCAGTAAAAATGTGTTCTGTAAGTTAAAGAAAGAGAATATCTCCTAATAGTTCATGGTAGCTGAATGGACAAGGTCTCACAAGGCTAATTGAACTTCCATCCCATCTCTATTAGTCTCTTACTCCTATGACCTGCCTCACTTCTCTTCTCTGTTCTTTGCCTTCCACTCCAAGTCTTAGCCTGAAATGTCTGATCAATTTAAAATAATTCTGGGGGCTTGTATTTGTAGAGAGCTTGACACCATGAGGACTTGATCCATTTCAAATAGCTATATACTGCTGCACAGGAAAGAAATTAAAGGGACATTTAGAGGACAGTTAAAAGTTTTGTTCTTCTGCAGTGAAATTGTCTTAAGAAATATACCCTTCACCTTATTTCTGACTACTTTTGTGACCTTGTTTTGCAGATTTTGACCTCGCTGTTGTGCCAGTGCCATATTTTTGGGTGAAGAGAATATGCTAACAGACATTTTTAACATAGATCATTGCAGCAATCTCCTGCACACACCAAAATATAATTTTCATGACAATTCAGGGGGATATTGAATATATAGTATGAAACAAATTTCTGAGGATCTCTCTGCAGGACTTTGTGAGAGAAGATCCTAAGCCATATGACAATGTAGATTTATATATATATATATATATATATATACACACACACACATCACATTTATATATTTTTAAAACAGTCATTTTTTTTTTCCTCTGCCAAGACTAAAGTCAGAGTTATTACATATGTGCAACTGATAAGCAATTAAAACACTCTAAAAACTGTAGTTCCCTGCTCTGCTCAAGGTGATTACAGAAGAAATGCAGAACACCATGTTAAAGTCTTTACAGGAAAAAGCTTGCATTTTTAAACTTTTAAGAAAAAGAAAAGAATGTCATAAGATGTTGTGTGAAGAGAATATGAAATGATGCTTCACAGAATACTTCAGGTTTTAAAAAATTATTTTACCTTTTGCTGCAGTATACTTAAGTATTTTGTATAGGACTGGCTGGAATTCTATGTTCAGATACTTTATTCAATGAAATGAGATTTTAGTTGACTACAACTGTTTTCAAATATGCATTACATTAACTGAATTCTTTTCAATTTCTCTCTCTCCAAAAACATTGAAAGTACATTGAGAATCCAAATGTTTTGTTTCAATGTACCTGATAAGTAACTCTATGCTGAAAGTGTTCAGGGAGACAAGTTAAAAAAACAGCTCACAGGCCTTTACATCTTGCCTGGGATAGCTGCAACAACCTCAATATTACTTGCAATGTGAATACCTTACTTTCCCTGCATCTTGTAATCTATAGTTGTTTTAAAGCTTACGGATTTGATGTACTCTTTTTTCCTTCATTTCACTTTTCCTCATGAACAAGAAGTCTTAGCTTCTACTGCTCACAGGAATTTGTAAGACTTTGCTTCTGCTAAATAGTCTTTACTCAGAATTCAATAGAAATGTTGTGTCTACCCAGAAATAGGAAAAACTGAATAACTCTATTCATGATATATGTTTGTATCAATAACTCGCAGGAAGGTGGTTGTGTTGTGCAAAATGGAATATGTCACTGGTGTTCAACACTAAGGAGGACAGCACTGTAAAAAAAGGACCAGGTTTTTAGAAGGAAGCATGGTGGTGAAAGCAGTCAGATTAAATATTTGAAAAGCTTAGAAATTGATTCAGGTATGCAAAATAGATTAATATTATGACAGGATAAAATGAGATTTAAATCAGTCAATTTTGTTTTTTCTCAATCAATGAAAACAAAGACTATCCTGGATACTTTTGCATTCTATCTTTCCTCTGGCCCCCTTTACCACACAGTCTATCTTCCTGTACCACTTCAAAGCTACGATTAAAGTTTTTATTTTTAAGTTCTGAGATGGCAGTTTGAGTGTAATCGTGTTTGGTGGAGCAATTCACCAATCAGCAATTGAGAGATCATTGCATCTTCCTCCTATCTGCCAGACGAAATTTGTATAGTTAAAGAAATTGCAAAAATAATGTATGATTCAGGTGGCTCTGTACACCAGAGCAATAGTGATTAGTATATAAGCAAAGCCAACACAAGGTGCATTGCCTATGGAACGTGTTTCTGTGAGGTTTATAAATAGAAATGAGTAACAAATGGTTTTGCCAAAATATTTAAAATCCCTTCTTTCAATTGAATTTTGTGTGGTAAACTGTTTGGATATTTGGATATGTCTTCATGTTAGGCATGGCTGAGGCAAGATGCTAGTCTAATACTGTAGCACTACAAATTCAATCAATTAGCAATCACACACACACACACACAAAAAAAAGCTTGACATTGACTAAATAGTTTGCTGAAAGTAGCTTTTCCACTTCTTTAAGTCACTGACTCTTGTTTAGTTTCCTCTCCTGGCATCTCACTATACTAAACAGTCTCATATTCAACAGTCACCCAGTCTCCTGAAACCAGTTAATATGGCTGTTTAAAAGAAGAAGGGCCACACAGATGTCTCTATGATCATTCACATCACAACCTTGTAAGCAAACTCCATGGAAAGTCAACAGGGTTTGGCAAATTTTTCAAACTGTGCATTGGAAATTTTGCAAATGAAATGAATGTTTTATATCACAATCCTACATGCTAACATTACTGTAAGATAAATGCCCTTGATAAACCCTATCATTTTCACACTTGGTGTGTAAAGTGTTGAAATAAAAAGCTGATGAAGCATGAAGTGTTGAAGTAACGTGTTATTTTCAACATTTTATCTGTCATTCGCCATTTATTTCAACACTTTCTATAGTGCCTTAAATACTCATTTGTCCAGCAAGCATTTGAAGGCCTGAGGAGAAAGATATGCCCTGGAGCAGCAGAAAACACAGGGGTACAATTGATGGGTCAGAGACTGTTAGAGGAAGACTGAAGTAGATAGGGACATTACAGGACTTAAGACTGCTGGAGGAGGTGTGAAGGTCCAGGGGAAGCAGACGTGTGAAGCAGCATTAAGCGTGCTGCAGGGCAAAACCTGTTCATGAACACTGTAAGAACTGCCAAGGATGGCAGGACAGTCCCAAACATCATCTGCCCACCTTTTCTATGGTAGTGTGAAAGCACAGAAGTGAGGGATCATTCCCAGGAGCAATCCTCTCACTTGCATGAAGTGGAAACTCAGTCAGGACTCTACAAGAAGTCTATTGCCACCTTCTGCGTAAAATCTCAATTGTTTAAGAAAAAGAGTTTGATTTAAATGAATCTGTGGTCAATTAATAGCTTTTCTACCTGGTAGCCAAATTAGCCCAAGATCTGAATTTAAAGTAAATTATTTAAATTTCTTTAAGTTCCCATGCAGTATCATTTAAGTTCCCATGCAGTGTCCCATGCATTTAAGAAGAACTAAGCTAAGTGAAATACTTCTGCTGTATTTCTGAGGCTGTTCACATGACTGTTTAATGTTCTTTAAACAATCAAATTTTGACCTTTAATTAATTGGAGTTAATATGACTTACTGTCTCTGATTCAACCCTATGAAATAAGATTTTCCATATATATTTTTATATATATATATATATAGTGGTAAAAATGTTGGAAGAGGCAGGAGAACTTAGGAGAACTTTCCTCATTTTTTATTGTTGAAAGTTTGCAGAATCTCAAAAGAATTTAGACTGAAAAAGAACTCTGGAAGTCATCTAGGCCAGAGATCCTCTGGTCACTCCTGCTCAGAGTCACCTTGAGTACGTTGGATCGCTGGAAACCTTAGGGTTTCCAGTATCTCCAGAGATGGAGATACTCCACAACCTCTTTGGAGTTTCAGTGCTCATTTGTTTACCTTACAGTATACAGTAAAATTTGTTTACCTTACAGTAAACAAATGTTTCCTTATATTCAGATGGAACTGATAGTGTTTTAGCTTGTGCCCTTTGCCTCTTGGTCTAATGGTGGGCACCACTGCAGAGCTTGACTCTGTCCTCATTAATCTCTCCCTTCAGATATTTATATGCATTAATAAGATCCTCCTCAGTCTTCTTTTCTCCAGGTCTCAGCCTTTCCTCATGAGAGATTCTGAAGTCCCTTTGTCACTTTTGTGACCCGTCACTTGACTTGCTCCAGCATCTCCATCTCTCTTTTATACTGTGGAATACAGACCAGGATGAACCAAGTGTGGCCTCATTGCATTGTTACTTGTACATTGTTATTAGCGCGAGCATGGGAACACAAGATTACAAAAAGAGTGCTTGTGCTTGCTCTCTTTTCTTCCTGCCTTCTCCCCAGTTACAGATTAATGTGGGCCAGGACATGCTTCACCTACTTTAGACATATTTTGACCTAAGGGCCCAAGACATGGGAGTGTTCACCATGCTAGTTGTTGGGCCTAGTAAAAATTGGACATACAGAGATGCTGACTCACTGGTGGATCACTCAGTTAAGGTTTATACACTTGTACTTGCAAGTACTTCACAGCAACCAGTGACATTTTCTTAATAGGACAAATAGACCAGACACACTCTTTTTTTTCTTCTTCTTTTTTTTTTTTTTTTGGTATTATTTTCCTCCCCAAGGTTTCACTAGCTAATTAAATAGGGGAATTCTTCTACATTAAAGGTGAATGTGTTTGCTTTAAATGGTAACATATATTTTTTATAGTGTTGAGAATGTTGTAAGCTTTTGACACAGGAAAAGGATGCATAGAAGCAAAATAGCATATGCTCTACAAAAACAGCCTGAGCACACTGCTGATTTTTATATCTGTATGAAAAATTCAGTGCCATGCAACTAGTACCCAGCTACTGAACAAAGCTAAACTACAAAAATCAGAAAAATTTATTCCTGATACTACAATAAAGACTATTCAAATTTGACACTAAATGAAGTAACATAGTGTTATTTCATTCAGTACAGCATTCTTATTGGTTCTTATATGTAAAATAAATAAATAAATAAACTCTCTTTTTTTTCTTGTTCTCAAATATTGGGAATAGAAATCTCATCTTTACTACCTAGAAAAATCTTTCAAAGTCTACGAATCAGCAATTATGTTTTCATAAGTTTTACATAATTCTTTGAAAATCTAAATCAGTTCACTAATAATTAACCGTACTGTATATTCCTAATAATCTAATACCTGGATATACAAAAGGCCTTTTTTTTTGTTGGTAGTGGTGTGGTTTTTTTTCACACTTGGAGTATTGCAGGAGTAACCTTTTTCAATTTAAGCATAGTTATTTTTTTCTGCTCTGACAGAGAATTTCTTCTTGGATAACTGCCAGGACTCTGCATTTAGTCTGTTCATTACTGTCTGTATTTTCACTTGGACTAGACAGAGAAGAAACATTGCCTGTGATCTCTGAATATATAGTAAGCAAGCATCTTTCCTCAGCACTCTTTTCCAAGACCTAGGCTTCTTGCAAACTAATTGCCTAAACACTGATCCTACACAAGACCTTTTCATAGCAGCTGTTTCTTACCTGGAGTCTGACTTGAACCTATGGATTCTTTGTATTAGTTTTTTACTCTCCGAGGCCTCTGAGGGAGTTAAAGCAAAAAATATACCATGATAAAAGAACTGGGAGCTACACACATTTTACAAAGTGTAAAACCTACAAAATCTACAATGCTATGAAAACTAACAAGCAAAACAAGTGAAAAACATACAGCTGCAGCTGGAGTTTCAGCTGGTCTTTTCATAATCATTTTATAATCATACTTTCTTTACCTTTGTACACAGGCTATTCTTCCTTTTATGGCCAGTGACATAGAGGCTCTGTTGAGAAATTGTCTTAATTTCCAGTTCACATGGCATGCATACTCTGTGCATGACTTTAAGAAGAAGGTTCCTCGTGGTCACTTGAGCTGATCTGGTTCTTCTCCTCAACTAATGTACAGTAGTACCACTTTAGTGTCTTTCTTTTCTCCTTACTACTTCCTATGCCTGTCTGCACACTCCTACCACATGCTTGCATTACCCATAGACCCCACTGTGAGCTAATCAAATTCACTAACCTCACAAAAGTCCAATGGGGGGAAGAAAAAAACCATTTTTTTTCTACTACATGCATTGAATTAGCTTTCGGAAGGCTCTAAATAGTGTTGGAGCAAATGAAAAGAGGGACAGAACAACTAAGAGTCAAGTAAAATACATAGGTAGGAGAGGAGAACACTTGTCTGGTGACAATAGTCTTAAAGATTAAGCCTTGCATAGAAGTGTAGTAATAGGCGGCTCTCACTTGAAAGGAAAATTATTTAGGTTGCTGAATCTTAATTAAATTCTCTTACTACCTTTCTACTAACAAGCGATGAAGCAGGTTTTTGGTACATCGTTGTCAATTTCAGGCATATGGGAATGAAAAGCTGTAAGTAAAAGGCCAATATTATCTGCTGTAATAACTGTCATCCTCTGACAACATTTATTTTACAGGATGATAGGAATATGGTTAGACATGCATATACTATTCTAGGCTCTATATGTACTCTAATATCACTAAGAATTATAGTTAACCATAAAATCAGGCAAAAGCCTAATTTCTTCAGTACAGCATGTACTGGTATATTTATTTTTATATATAATAGTTGCTTAAGAATTATTTTTATATCTTGCATTTAAAGATATTCATTTTAGAAGAAAATGCTTCTGTTGTGCTGATTTCAGGAAAACTGCATGGGCTATTTCAGCCACCATAATTAAATGACTTTCTACCATTCTCACGCCAAAATGCTTATACACTTGGGCCTACCACTGAGATTCTGAGAAGGTTTTCTACACTTGTAATGAAGATCAGCCTGGCCCTGGAAAAAGGTGCTAGTGTTGGAATCATTTTGAAAACTTTAAGGGCTTTGTTAAGTTTTCAGATTTTCTCTTTTTTTTAGAGCTGGAACAGCTTAGCTTGCTATGGATGAATCTATTTTTCCCCATCTACCTTAAAGATAATTGTGCATTTATCCTTACCATTACCAGCTTTGAAAAGGGTTTTGTTACAAAATATTGATTCTTCAAAAATTTACGTTAATAGTTTCATCTGAATTTTCCTTCAGGAACATCTCAGGGCTACAATAGAGTTTTTTCTTAAAATCAGTGAGAGAATGCACATGAGCACAGTGATGTTTGGACTGGCTATTTCAGTTGCTGTTTTCTGGACATATATGTCTGACTTAGAGTGGAAGACGTGTCTTTTGGAGATGATTAGAACAGATCAGTCTTTTTATTGTCCAGCAAAAAGAAATCTTGATTTGTGTTTCTTTATCTCTGGGATACTGAATTTCAAATTGTTCCTTTCTTGCCAAGTGTCATCAGGAACATGCACATTTTTTTTCCATGGTCCAGGACAGCAAATCATTGCATAGTAATCGCTCATTCTTCCTTGTCAAAGCTGTTCCAATTGGCATACATTACTTCAATCCACACTAATTACAGGGGGAAAAAAGAGAAGTAAAGCTATTTAATGGTTTGGAATGTTTTAAACATTTGTAGGTACTGAAGATGCACTTCTGCAACAGTTTGTTTCTCTTTTATGTGTGTCTAATTTGATCAATGAAAACTATGTATTTTTCAATAACTAAATTATTGGCTTATCAAATTTACTCATCCTAAGTGGAAATATATTCACATTATCCCAGTCGTTTATTTTGTTTACTTGCTTCAGCTGGCTTGTTTTTTTCTTTCTTTTTTTTTTTTTTTTTTCAGGAAGGGAGGTCATGTTCTCCTAATATTTAAACATCTACCATTCATACCAGAAGCACAAAAGGTCATCACACAAAAGTTAAGATCAGATCACATACATACTTCTCTGTTTTTCTTCTTGTAGAGTCTCAATGCAGATCTCCCTTTTCCTTTTCTTTCCTACGCTCCTTGTAACTAACTGCACAAAAATTCCTTTTATCTGAAGTAGAAGATATTTTATTTTAGGATGGATTGTTCAGCAAGATATATAGCTGAAACTTGTGGGATGCTGTGATAGTCTCAGGTTCTTTGCCAGTTACCTGGGCAGTAGTATATTTCCTTGTAGGCTTGTGGAGAAACAATAAGCTTTTTATTGTGACTGTATATATTTGGCTTCCACTAGAGGCTCAACTAACACTGATTTTAAGAGAATGCTTCTGATTTCCCAGACTACCTAGAGCCTAGGCAAACCTGGACCTTTTTTTCTCCGTGAATATTTTCAATATATAAGGCATTTGAACATCAATATCAGTATTGTTGAAGTAAAGCTGGTAGAGCATGTTACAAAGGAAATAAATAATGGGATCTTTTGGAGTTAGCTTGTTCAGGGATTTCTACCTATATTGTTGCCATTACTTTAAAATACAAGGCTGGCTAACAAATGAAAAGTTTGCAGTTGTTATGGATACATTTAAAAACAAAGAGAAAAATTTCAGGCATTGAAAATCTGATAGGAAGTTCTGTTTTGAGTCTTCATAATAAAGATTGTAGAAAAGACAAATAAACTGTAATGAATATGTCCTATAAGAAGCATGAATCCCTCACTAGATTTCATAAGTGAAGAAAGTGAAATTTATTCAAAAGTCTCTGCATAATAGAAAAATTCTAATGATCCAAGTACTTGAAATGTATTCAAATGATTTTTTGATTTTCAGTGGATTAAAACACCAAGCTTTAAGAACGTAAAAGTGAATTTATATGAATGTTTCATATAAACCGACACAGATGAATTAAGTGTTCTATCTATCATAACCTTCCCTGGATTATTCATACATTACCTTCATCGTGTCTCACGCAGTAAGGGTAAATCAAATTTTCTATACTATTGTGTCTGTCATTCTGTCACATTTTAATGTCAACAGTGTGTTTATGAGGGGCATTCTGCCCAGGGGGATTTCGATTTTTGTCTTTCAGTCAGTGAAGAGTGAATATATAATTGTATTTCTGGTTTTTTTTTTGAGTAAGATCACACCAACATACCAAGTGGTGAATAACTTTGCTGTCATAATAAACATCAAGCCATTATCAAATATGTTCTATTGAAATCTATAATTTTGTATTTTCATTGTTTAATGACTTTCAATTTTTATTCCCAATGCTTCACATGATACAGCTACAAGACTGCAAGAAAAGTGAGGGCTGAATGAACCATCAGATCATTATGGTGGCCAAAAGTTCATGAAAAATTGTCTCCTTTTAAGGAAGGAGGGATAAACAGAACATCAGAGAAGCAAGCCACTGAACTGACGTGACAGTTATGACACCTCCAGTTAAAAGCTGAAGGTCAACTGTACATGTTATGTAAAAACAGATTCATAATTGCTGAAAAAAATGAGTCAAACATTTTCTGTTGTGACCATGAATCCATTTACTGAGACACATCTTATTAAGCAAGCTCTCTAATATGATTTCTATGTGATTGCCTTAATCAACTTTTCTAGCACCTTGCCACAGTTGGAATTGTAACTTTTCAGCAAAGTAATATCCTTTTTAAGACGGAACATTCCAAAAGGTCAAGATAAAATATAGAAAGTGTAAAATGTGTGTGTGTCTTGTAAAACTGTAAGGTGGTTTTTAGAAGTACACGTCAGAATAAACTTAAAACTGGAAGACACAGTACTAGACTAGCCTTAAAAAAACTAATTTATGGAGTCTCTGAGATTG
>JAVCKT010004104.1:0-12348 GCA_032273925.1 Rhynchotus rufescens
GTTAAAACAATTACAGACAAACCAACACATATACTGGAGAGTGAGAGAGAGTTTTCTATGAGTGAAAAAAAAATCCTTTGTTTCCTTGTTGAATTCAATCCTGTAAGTCTAACTTTGCATCCAGGGTTAAGGATTATAATCGATACTCTGGCTTTTAAAATAATTGCTTGTTTGCTGGGTGTGTTTGGTGCAGATCTACAGCCTCCTTTGTAATCAACACCACTGCGGGAGGAAAAGCTAGATGAGGAAATTAATATGCCGTGCTCAACACCAAGGTGATTAGATGATCTTTTACTGAAACAGACTTCAAGTTCATTGCCCGTGATCTGTGTGACACTTTTTATCAATGTTTCCCTGCCCTAATGAAATTGCTTTGCTGTTTTTGGGTGGTGAAGTGAGACCAACAGAAGCAGCCATGCTCAGCCATAGTGAGAGATTTAGCAATGTGAAAAACAGGGGGGGAAAAATAAAAAAGAACAAGAGACAGCCACAGACTGATGGCTGATATGTTAATAGCTGCTTTCCTTCTAACATCTTCACATTATGTCTGTACATGCCAAACGAGGCAGACAATTAATGAGAACTGAGGAAGCAACAGGGCAGAATTGTTGCTAAATTGATCATTTTGTTTTGCATGAGCTGTTGGGCTCATTCTTATCCCTGTCCTTGTGAAAATCAATTTGGTGCTTTCTTTGGTAATTTAATTCTAATGTACTCCTCTATTTATTTTTCCAATCAAAATCTTTTTATTACACTCTTTGGGCTCACTATTTTCCTTTGTAGCACTCTCCTCTCTTTCCAAATCTTTTTGTTTTGCTCTCCTGCTTTGCTTACATTCCTGAAGTACAATCTGAGGGATGCTCTGGTGGATGCTTTAAGAAAAATATGCCAGAGAATTAATGCAGCAGAGCTTTGGGAAGTAAAGTGAGAAAGGGGAAAGAGTATTTTAAACAGAAAATACTCCATAGGTAGGGGATCTCCGACACAGAAAAGCAATTCTTAGCAGTGATTGTAGAGAAAGCAATCCTATAACAGAGGAGCAGGAGCAATGGGGAATATAGAGCTCTTCTTTAATTCCACGGTCAAGCTGGACCGGTCTGCAATGCCAAGGAGACGACATTGCCATGGATGTAAGAGCAGAAAGACCCATCTAAATCATTTCCTGGGCAAAGGAAGGGATAATGGCATTAGAGTCACTGTTCACTGATACTAGCTCTAGTGAGATCTTTGTCCTGGCATAACCAGACTTATGCCAACAGGGTACACGCAGCAGCCTCATCTATACAAAAAATGAAACTATTATATAAATTAAGCTCCTGAGACAAATGTTGACCTGCTAAAATCTTAGTACCTGCCCAAACGAGGTGACAACATCTGAAAGTATATGATAATTTCCAAGTGTAGTATCAAAAAGACATAGAAATTAAATAATGCCAGTGGAATCACAATAGCAAAACAAGCACCAATTAGGAAAGGTACCAAACAGTGAAATTAAGGGCAGTGGCTGGAGCAAATGCTAAGGGTTTAGGCTAACCCGCCTTCAACATGGCAGGGATATTTATTCATCCCTTTTCCCAGTGATAATTGGAGAACAGAAAACAGAAGAAGGATCCCCCTGACATGAGTCATTCTCAGCACATGGATTCCGAATCAATATTTACATATATGTGAAGATTAAACAGTGGGATCTGTGCTTTGCAGATGTAGACCTCCTCATTCAGCACTACCAGTGCTGTAGACATTATGAGTGAGGACAACATCCAGATCGAAAGGGAATGGTCAAAGAAATTTAACGAGCAGCTGCTAGGATTTGCCCAGGTTTTGGGAGACACCCGTCATTGACAAGTAATTTGGGATGGTCTGTTAGTTTGATACGCCATTGAAAAGCTATTTTTATATGGTTTACTCTCCTTACAACCCTTTCATGCATCACCATTTCTGCAAGTAAAAACTTTCTAGTTTTATAGCTGACTTTTCCCTCAGATTTTGAGTTTAGTGCTTGCCGGCTCGTACCAGAAGGGAAGAGACCAGGTGGAAACTCACATATTGAAGCTTCTCTCCTTCATGCCTGCAGCCTTACTTTACACTGCCTAAGCATAGACACTAACATCATTATCTCCAACTTTAAACGACCCCAGCACAGTGCAGACAACAGACCAATGAACCAGACAGCATTTTTGTTTTGTTTGTTTTGAATTACACTTTAGCCACCAGCTATCAGCTTGTTTTATTTATTTTTTTTTTTTAAAAAGCTTACTTAATTCTATCTGATACATCATACACACAAATGTTTTTAAAGCTCATGCCTTAAGGTTTGGAAATTACCGAATGCAGAGCTGCTTGTTGGGTTATCCACATCTCAGTGGGATCTCTAATGGATTTTCCACATCATTTAGTGTCTTGCAAAATATAAGAATACATTGAGTCATTTTTCAAAAGCAATTAAGCTAAAGCTATGATTTGAGGGAAACTGCTTGCCACTTCAGCAGAAAGCAATATGTTTCCTTTTGTGAAGTTTAATCTTCACGAAGGCAATTAACACAAGGATGCTCAGAGGTAAAACTCTTAGAGTCTGAAGAGCAGCTCTCCTGAGCAGTGACTGTTACATGCCCAGGTGAAAATAGACCTAATATTTCCTCCTTTTGTCCTGTAAATCATACAGACAATAAAAAGACGAGATCCAGTAAAGTACCACCCCCTGCCTGAGATGGAGCATGGAGGAGAACCCAAACTAACAAATGGTGTAGATGAAATGCATGCTAGCAGCACGGGGATGGTCATGATGGCAAAGATATGAGGGAAGAGACAGGATGGGGAACAAATAGTCAGACCCAAAAGACCATAAATGGGGAGGAGATGAAGATCAGAACCTGCAGAATTTGTCTTCACAGTAAGTATCTGGAGATAACCACTCAAATTGCCCCAAAAGCTCCAGTGAAATTGTTTTATAGACAGCAACTATTGGTGTTACCAAAGGCAAAATTTCATTTTAAGCCTCTTTTAGTAGAACTTAAAATGATTTTTCCTGCTATGCTCTTGTGTTTTTATGCTCTCATTCTACACCAAAGTTGAAATATTATGTTAAAGTTGAATGGAAATCAGCTCACAATTTCTGATCTGAGGTTAAAACATAACCAATTTTGCAAGCCTAATTATACATATTGAGGAAAGGCTTAGAGGCTGGTTAGAAACTGTCCCTGCCCTAGAGACCTTATAAACTTATGAAAATCTGGAGATCAGCAAAGGGTAAAAACATCATGCTCATTTTGCACATTTCATTAAATCTAAAGAGCAAGCCAAATGTGTGGTAGGGAGGAATAGGGCAGGGTAGGAGGTCTGGCTTATAGCCTTATAGTTTCATGCATTTGCATTGCAGATTTCTCACACAAGCAGTAAAGTTGCTATTAAAGTTTGATCAAGGCATAGCTTAAAAATATATAAACTGAAGAGTTTATGAATAACTTCATTAGGTTTGAAAGGACTATCAAACCGCCTTTTTCAAAGTATAAAACAAACTATAATCACAGGAATCACAAAGCATTCCCAAAGCACAGAACATTTTGGCAGTCAACTAACAGGGACTTTTGTCTTCTGTGTGCTTAATGAAGGCTAGACTGTGGGAAAAGAAATATATTGCTTTCTGAAGTGGCAAGAAGCTTCCCTCATATCATAAAACGTAGCATCAATTCTCTTAAGGAACAAGCACTGAGTTAGGATCAGCTGGCTAGCTCAGCTTCAAGTCTCAGTTTGTCCAACAGAGATAATTTGGACCTCTGTAAAGTTTTTATATCCAATATATTCAGACCATCACTGCAATACTTCATTTTTCCACACCCTTGTCTGGTTTTCAAATCAATCACCTGCATTCCTAACAGGAGGTTAATGTGTATTTCATTCCTTAGCTGTTAATTCAAGCAATGTGATCTTGCATGGCAAGAGAGATTCATCAGCAAATTTTACTCATCACAACAATCTGAGCCTATCAAGTTCCTTAGCTGAATAAAATATCACTCTCTGACTTTTGTCAATTAAGTTAGAAAAGGGCAAGCTAAATATATTTGTTGCCATTAAATGTCCTGCAATCATTTAACAAGACTCTGTTAACTCTTTCAAAGATAAAGGTTTTTAAACCATGATGAACTTCAGCAAAAATCACAAACGGCTGCTATTTTAACAGAAACAGGCTGAGATGCTTCCAGGCTCTTCATTTTGGGTGGTCTGTGAGCCAACATACAGCTCAGGGAAATGCAGCACCTTGGCACCAACAAAGAGTATCTTACTGATAGTGGTGACTAAAAATAATGGCTTATGATGACTTTGCCATGTGGATGGGAGACTATATCACCCGTAAGTTTACTCTGTTTCAGTGCTTTCTGGAACACTGATTTACCATTGGAATTCCTAGATGTCCTGTTAATCACCTTTGTGTTCAGCAGATAGGAAGAAGAAGGGTTAGAGGAGTGAGAAGACACCACACAGTTTCCTTTTAGCCTCAAGGTGGGTTGCACACTGCATATATGACAGCACTGGAAAGCAGAGGCTGTCTCTTCTGCTTGTAGCAGCCAAGGGCTCTGCTGTTCGAGTTGATCAGTCTCTTAACCTTCACTGTGAAGGGGATCTATTTATGTTTTGATTGGACATCAGCAGAATAGGTCCATACAAGGTAGGAAATCCTATTCCTCCTGCAGGGAGGAGACCAGTGCCGGGAATGCACAGAAGAAAAAGAATTTGAGGCAGAAAACACATTGCTTCTCTGCAAGAGTCAGTGTTAGGAAATCTTGATCTTTAAAAGCATCTCAAGGCCCCACAGAAATGTCTAACCCACTATGTTACCAGCCTATTCAGGGTATTAGGATCAAAGATACTCATGCATCCTTTTGACAAAAATATCTTTGTAATATGAGTAAAAAGATCAGAAGTACTAAAGCAAACACAAAAACTAGATGAGACAATCCCTGTGGAGGAGACAGAGGATAAGGAGCAGAGCCTGGATTATTTATTTTATCACAGATCTTTCAAAGGAAAAGTACACATTGAAGGGAGCAACTTCACAGCTTTGGTATGCTGCAATCTGTGAGGCTGTAATGTGGGGCTAGGGCAAGTTCTCACCAGGGCTCTGTGCTCCACTGGCACCCCAGGGCCTTCAGGAGCTTCAGCTCCAACTCTTCAGAAATCCTTACTTGTGCCCCAGTGCAATGAGGAGAGAACTTCTGATTCCAAAGGTGGTTGTTCTGGAAGGGAGTCAGAGAGAAAGGTGGAATCTAAAATAACTCCTCTCTGTCACCTGCAAAAGGAATGGTAATTATTGCAGTGAAAGAAAATACTTTCTTTCTAGCACTAATATAACTTCTTTCATGTGAGTCTGGTTGGCAGCTCACTTCAGAATGCCTGTGATAGGGATTGGAGAAACCTTTCATCACTGCTTAATTATTTAACTTTTATCTGCTAACAGGAACAAAAGAAACTAAGTTATTTCCCTAAGAAGAAAGGAGAATTCATTCTGCAACACATTGAGCATATCCTGATTATTCTCATGTTTGTATTTATGGGCAACTTGATGGTCCAATACAAGTACATAATACAAATTATTGAAGTAATATTTATTTTAAAGGCTTAGCTTTTAAGTCAAATGGTATTTTTAAAAAATTCATGTACAGACACAAATACATATTGAGAGGACAGATAGGAGGCAGAAAATTTTCAAGACTGAGCTTGGTAGTATTCTTGAGCAGAACAATTTACTGATAACTACAGGTGGGCACTTACAGAAAGAAATGAACAGCCACTGAAGGGATGCTCTGAAACACTTTATAGTGAAATAATTTTGAAGAAAGAAGTAGGAGCTAAGGATAAGGATAGATACCTGTTGTGTTTTATTAACATCATAGCTATTTTCATGCCATGGGAAATAGGGTGTACCTTGCAATCACATTAATGTTGAAGGAAATGATCCTCCAACTATATAAATGCAGAGACCATGGCCTATTTGCCTTGAACTCAAGAATTCTTCAACACTGGACATCAAGTAGTTCATACATAAAAATGCAACTATATTAGAAAGAAAAAAAAAGAGCTTTTCACACTATTTGTAAGTTTACATTTCCCAAGATATCCATGCAATAAAGGAATTCAGGTAAATCTGGCATTATTCAGTCCCAAGAGCTTCTCCCTGAGAATTACCAGGGTTTGTAAAAATCATATACACACTGTTTTTCTAACCCATTACAGTATCACCCTCCATCTGTCCTGTTTGAGATCTCTGCTTCTCCTGTGCAAAAGACTTTTCCATGTGCCTGCTGTTCCACCAGGAACGAACCTGTCACCTCTGTGACTGCCAAGTCTATGCTCGGCTCCGAAGCTGCTAATTACACTTTTTTTTTCTTATGTCATCTCATTGATTAGTATAATTAAAATATGAGTAGTTCTACTAGCTTGTAGTTAGTTCTGAGTTTGTTACTTCTTCATCAGATAACATGAAAGTATTTTGTGCCTTCTCTTTCTGTATTGGGTTATTTAATAAAATCTGTTAAATCCCCTACACAGTTTTTCCAATATTTATTCGGAGATTAGTGCGATCACAACACAAACCAACTGTCACTACACACATGTGATTTCTGAGTTATCTGAACTGATTTATTATTGTAAAATTGATTCAATTTCTTTTCTTGCAAGGAGATTCTTGATTCAAGATTGTGCTTGATTCTGTCCGCTTTAAATAAATAACACATTTGAGCAGTCATAACATGAAAATATTAGCTAGAATCCATTTACAGAAAATTTCTTACATATTACAAATCCTGTAATTTTGTTTTCTTTGATTCATTGTTATACTTAAAACAAAAAAGTTTTTTTTTCTGTTTGTTGTAGCCATAGGACCTCCTCCCCCATTCAAAAGTGGAGGTCAATAGCCAATATTTTGACAATGTTAATCAAAATTCTTCAGAGTGCTACAGAATTTGCAGCCTTCATAGGATATATATAGAAGGATATAAATCATGGTAATACACATATGTGCAAGTTGTTTATTTTAAGAAAGGTAGGATTCATTTGATTTCTAAATTAGGATTTTTTACTCTACATTCAATACGTTCATTATCAAATATTTACATTTTGGTTATTGGTATTTTTGGTGTTTTTCTGAATGTTGTTTGTCTTTGCTTTGGTCTTGCATAGACTTTTTTTTTTTTTATCTAGCACTATTGAGAAGAATTTTCAGCAACACTCTGTTTTTTTATACACTAAAATGTAAGATGAACCCACCAAAACTGCAATACATGAAATTGCCTTCCAGACCTCTGCATGTATAACAGAAGCATTTTCTACAAAGTCACTAGAGTGATGAATAATTAAGGATTATCAGTATGGAAGTGAATAGGATAGATAATAAACAAAAATTATAAAGAATTAAATATAAATAGGTTTCATGATTAGCTATCCATTAGACATTGTCTTTAAGAAATATCTTGATGACTAAGGCTACCACTGTTTATATAATATGAGGTCACTGCAAGACTTTCTCACTTAGCTCTTTCATTCCTCCTCTTTACTATTTCTTTTCTCTATTTGTTATATTTAATCTTTGATTAGATGTTCAACACTGCAAATAAGTCAGGGGGCACATCTAGCTCAAATGATTCCTATGCTTAGTATCCCAGTTAATACTGAATGTGATAAGATCACCATCATAATAGTACTCCGGAAAATCAGTGTCATGGATCCCAATCCTGAAAAGACTCTACCAGGATTAATTGGGCCATTCAAAATGCATGAAGTAAAATAAATGCAAACAAGTCTTTGCAGGATCACAGATGCATTCTGGAGAACCATGAATATATTCTGTGCTGTATTTCAGGGCAATAAGGCCTTAGTATGCAGAATAAGTAAACCAAACCTAAGTTAATTACTTAATATCAGCAACAATGAAAATCCTGTGAAAATTTGTAAAAAGGACAACTAAAGATTTTCCATTATGTTCTTTTCCAAAGAATTTATTCTAGCAGGGGAAATAGTTTAGTGCTAAAGTCATAAGGTAGAGTGCCTTTATTGAAAGTTTCAGGTGAGTGGGAAAAGAAGAAAAATTTAAAAATCACTTTCAGATAGGGAAATTATTCTCTGGTGTAGGTGTAGATAGAAAAATAAAGGTAGTGCTTAAGATTAAGCAAGGAGTAGGAGGAAATGTCTGTACAGGGGAAAGTTGGATTCAATATCCTTAAAGTAAAAGTTAAAAGACATCTGAAATACCAACAGTAAGAACACAAAATTATTAAGCATATCTCAGTCATTTGTCAATGAGAGTCAAAAAGAAATCTGAACTCTTTTTCAATCAAAAGTTGAAACTCTAATTTGTTTTTGCCATTAAAAAAAATCCATTAGCCCAAATAAATCTTTCTATTTTTCTTCTTCCTCTTCTCCTTTGGGTGGGAGACATAGGGCATATAAAAATAATCAAGACAATCTCAAAGCTATGATATGATTTGGGATTTGTGTGTGGTCTAGATTCATTTTCTGCTCTTAATGAGATAGAAATGAGAAGGCTGAAACTTAGAAGTCCTGTATCCCAAGGATATGGCATTAGGAGGATTCACTAAACAAAAAACAAAAACCAAAAAACAAATCAACAACAACAACTACAAAAAAGTTGCAGTAGGAACCTGCTTGGAGGAAACCCATGTCAAAATCTCTTCAACAAATGATGAGGAACTTCCCTGAGAATTTAGGAACGAGACCTTCATGATAATACATGGTACTACAAAGTGAAGCCTCTTGTACAGATATATCTTATCATAACCATATAAACCAAAGGTACTCCAGAAGGATAAATCACATAAATCAAATCCCTGTTTGCCCATGGGTACTTGGCTACAAGACAGAAACACATCCAACCTAATCTGGGGTATCAGATGAAGAGACAGCTGGAAGCACAGGAGCAGGAAGTGATCTGCACAGGAGGAAACTCTTGGCATGTTCCCAGCTCCCACCTCCTTTTCTAGCTGAGGAGAGCTCTGACAGGGGCTCATCTGTGTATTTGGCTCCTCCTGTTTCCCTTGTCCAGCTTCTGCTGTTGTAAGAGCTTCTTCTCCCTCTCCATCCTTTGCTGTTTTGATTTCTGGTATCCACTGTTACTTCCCAGTTGGTCCTTGAGGTTGGCCAAGCTGTCTGTCCTCGAAGAATCAAAGACCTGGATATGTCTCAGATGGGGATTTCAGCAACATTGCAGTGAAGCCGGAGAAAGAAGGGATGGGCAGGGAAAACAAGAGTTATGGTAGATCACATAAGTGGTCAGATAGAATTGCTTTGGAAAAGTGAGAGCAAAAACAAATAATTGTGATTCCATTGGGTGTTATGTCTCTGACTTCAATGTTAAATAATATTGTATTCTCATAAAGGAGATCTACTTCATCATCCTAAGGATATATTTGATGTCATCCAGAATCAACATGATTTGCACTCTCAAGTCAGTCACTGCAGCGCATTTTCAACACCATCGCATATCTCTAAATTGACCTCATGTCAACCAATACAAACTTTTCAAGATTAGGATTAAATTCTTTCTAATTTAACCCAGTATCCATATCATATACATTGTCCTATAATTAAATTATTCTAGTTTCTTTCTTGAGAAGCAACTCTTTGCCAACTAATTTACCATATTCCAGTATTCAATTAGCAGAGTAAAAGAAAGCAAAAAGAACTCTAAATTCACATTTTACTGCCACGCTTTCACTTTGAAAGTCATCAGGGACACTTTCCACACGTACTACAGCAAGAAGAACTGTACAGAGAAATACACTGTGAATTAAGGGCTTTGTTTCCTGTGTTGTCAGGCCAATAATATTTTTAAGTGCACTACTAAATTAATTTACAGTAACAGACAGCTATATGCACTAATCTTTCCTCTATACATTACGCAGCAATACTGATCTGGCAAATAATTCACAAGGAATTATTTGTAACATTCATAATCATACTTACCCTCAAATATAACATAAAATGATCCCAGTCTGGCAGTTTAATAGCTTTATCTCTGATTACTATTCCCATAAAAACCTCAGAGAAACAGAAGTGCCCACATTTGGCTGAAAAAAAAATCCCCAGCTATTTCAAAGGCAACTAAAATTTTAAAACAATAAAGATGTTTTTATTGTTCCCTACAGTAAAAGCATGACAGACTAAATAACAATACTAGCATAAATTCAAGGAAAGTCTCTGTCTTTAGTGGAGGCTGAGATAGGAATCATTGGCCTCAGGCATTAGCTCAGTCAAGAATTCATAACAATCTTCATAGTAATTCTTATTGCAAAGTAAAAACAGTCCGTGTTAAGATAAATCTGAGATACTTTTATAATATTTCCTGGCTTTTTTTATTCTTTAGATAGGAAAGCTGCTGACATAGGGTTTTCAAAACAGTTTTCTACCCTCAGTGCATTTTCTATGCTGCAGAATAATTGGGAGGAAAACACCTCCCCTGCTGTGCAGCATCTCTTTCTTTCCTGAATTACAGTTTGGACTTCTGTCTCTTCCTGGCCTGGCCGTTGTTTGTCTTTGTGGGGCCTATCACTTTCTCTACATACAGGAATTCAGTCTTCTCTCTTCCATTAGCTTCCAAAGGTAATGAGACTCACCAAGTGTGTGGCACAGCCCTGGGTTTCTCCATGGAGTCAGCAGGACTGGATAGGAGGCCATCAGATCTCATGTTGGGTAGATATGGGGAAAGTTGTTCTTAGCTATTCGATAATAGCTAAGCTATTGGATAATAGCTTTTGTGTCATGCAAGGGAAGAAGCCTCACAGGATTATGTGTCAAAATTATGGCTTTTGTTACTGAGTGCTCATTTTTACTTCCTGACGTTTAGGGCAGGATTCTTCTCTCCAAATGTAGGTTTTTACAATGGGGCTGCATTTCTAACCGTCCATGTGCAACTCAAGAGAGATATGAGCTCTTTCAGGGTGGTCAGGTAGATGCTTAGTGCAAATTTTTTAAAACAGCAATTTCTTTTTGTGGGTTATAAATGCATTTTTTACAGTTAACTTGCAGGCTAATTTGCACTGCAGGCATGTAAACTTGTGGGGGAAAGGCAAGAGAAAACTCAGTTTTAGCCATTAGCACTGTAGTGTCTTCTATAAGAAAAAAAAGAGAGAATGATTGGAGGCATATTTAAACAGTTACTCTATGATGTCTATCCTTAATGTTCATTAATCAGACACCATTGGGCTGATCAGAGGTTATCATTAACAAAGAATGAAGGAAAATCTTCTGGTCCCAAGAACAACTAATCAAAACCTGGTGATGATGCAATAAAATTGCTCTGGAAAGTCATGTCTACTTTGCCTGTCATTACACAGCCAAAACACAAAGACGTCTCTGGATTTTTCTGAATTTTGTGGAACTATGTTCCCTTATCCAGTGAATTATAACGAGCATATTACTCTAATATCAGTACCAGAAAATATTCTATCTGTAAATCATATTATTTCATTTCCAACAAAGAACTGTTAGTAGTGAGACAGCTTACAGCTCGCATGCTTAGGAGCTATACAACTTATGCAAAACAACTGCACATGCAATGATTTGGGCCTAAAAATGGTGTTTGGACCTCATCAGTGTTTACAGTAGAACTGTTTGGAAACAGAATTTGTCTCACAAGTAAATCCTGGATAGAGAGAGAGAGACTAAAAAGCATAAAAATATTTTATTTCCATAATATAAAATCACATAAAGTGGAAGTTAATATAATGAAATAAAAAATAGATATTTTTGTGAACGGAGTAAAGTAGAAAAAAATAATTTCTACTTTCTCCTATCCACTGTTTCAGCAAAATGGATACACTCCTGTGAAACATTTCAGCTGATAAAATTAACTGCCCTTTACAATTTCTATTCACATTATTTTTTCTAGCAGTAAAATTTTCTATCCAGTTTTTGATCAGCCCTATTCTATGGCTGACATCAGAAAAAAAGGTAGTTAAGATATAGCAGAAAAGTACATGGAAAAGCACTCTAGTGTCTTTGTAGCCAGACTGATTTAAGAATACCCACGAGGTGAGCTCTGTGGATGGAGTTTAGGAATTTCAATAGACAAGCTAAGATAGTCAGAAAAATAGGCAAGGTTTAAGGCTTTCTGCAACAAGGAAATAAAAGCAGTAGTCTTCAAAGATAATAGTATGTGTGGATCGCTGTTCTGTGCATCTCATAAGAGTAAGCTAGAGGAGGATGAGGAAAGGGAAGAAAAGGAAGATCATGGTGTGCCCTAACACTGATAACTGCTGATTTTATCACAGAATCACAGAATATTCAAGGTTGGAAGGGACCTCTAGAGATCATCTAGTCCAACCTTCCTGCCCAAGCAGG
>JAVCKT010004105.1:12575-24341 GCA_032273925.1 Rhynchotus rufescens
ACTGACAAAATTTCAAAATTAAAAATTTTCAAAGCAAGCTTTTATGTTTTGTATACCAGCTCTAAAATGTATGCACACCAGAAATGCCTAGAGGTAGAAGTATTTGATATTGTGGATCTGTCCAAATAATTCCTTTATCATAAGAAAGAGATCTAATAGATTCAAAACAATAGCTTGCAGAATGGTCACAAATAAGATGGGATATCACATCTGAGATCACAAATTTTTTTAAAGTCCAAGTTTGAATGGGGTAAAATATGAACTACAATAAAAATGCAGATACTAGTTTAATTATAGCTGTGTATTTACCCTAATTGTAATGCTACCACTGATAGCCTGTGTTCACTTGATTTTTAAGTGCTTTTATCAGCTTTTTTTTCCTTCCTTTCTCTTAATTTTTTGGCCATGTCCATGACATATCAAGGAAGATCATCAGCAGACTGCTATAGCTAGCTCCATGTTAAGGCCTTATGCTACTACTGTTGTGTAAATAAATTAGTTATTGCCAGCAATACTACTAATATGGTAAAGAACAGTATGAAGTTGGAAGATACTCTGTCTCCTGATGTATCATGATGATCAGTATTATATAGAATTGGGTCGATGAATATTTTTTTTCCAAAAGCTCTGATACAAATACATCCTCAGGCTGCAGTTTGAAACAGTGCCTTCAGAACTACCTATTAAGTGGTGTCCCAAACATTTCTTTTGTAGATTTTCTTTGGATTTTATGAAGAGTCTTTAGGACTATATAAAAATGCCTAGCTTTAGTTTTTTGAAGTACATAGTACCTTCTTTAGAGAGATCAAGGCAAGTTCATCCTAATGTTACCATCTTAATATTCTGAAATACATTGAGAAAATGACTGATACACATATTTGGGGGGTTAGAAGTGTACACAGAAATTACTAGTAACACACACTTCCCCTTTGATTGCCATCGCTGTGAATAACAAACACTGTCACAGCAGATAGAGAGCAAGATGACATGATACCATGTAAAATGACACTACTAAAAACATACCTGTAAATGCAAGCTTTGAGAAACTGCTATCATTTTAATAAGAAATATAGCTCACTTGAATGAATATGCAATATTCTCTGAGGGTTTGAATTAAACACAGACCTTAATAATTACCCTAATTACTTCTGTTGTGATTCTACCTTTGAGTCTACATGAAACAAACATCTAACAATTAGTTACACTTTAATTTAATCACATGGTCTTAGAATAAATGGCTGTATTTCTTTTAACAAACTTGTTCTTTTAGAATAGACCAAAGATAAAATTGTTTGCTTTCATTTAGCATTCAACATGTCATTACTTTGGAACAACATATTTATTTGTGTTTTTTTTTTTTTTTCCAGCAACTCAAGTCCTCTATCTGTTGATAAAAGAAATACAACAAAAGCAAGAGCAGAAGGTGGAACATACTATTTGGTAACACATCTCAAACACAGCCTGGACAAACCACCTCTGAGGGTAAAAACATACATCACATTTCAGCTTCCAAGCCCAATTTAGTTCTCAGTCTCTCTACTGAGCCTGTCAATTAGGGTGTCAATTAGGCCTTGATCCAGCAGGGCACTGAAGCATGTGTGTAATCTAAGCATGTGAATAACCCTGTTGCTCACTGCAAATCAGGATGATGGTGATGGGGGACAAATGAACAGAGCCACCAGATTATTCTCACATACCAGCAATTACAGCATATTTTAAAATATTTTCTTGATGGGGCAACATACTGGAAAATTGTTGCATTTGTCATCTCTGCTGCTTTTGGAGTCAGTGTAAAACAGTGCTACTGTTCATCTGTTTAGGAAGGCACGAAAAAGCTAAACGTTCTCTCCCCTTTAGAAATATTTGTAAAATCATCTGCTTTGTAAAATATTCCAGTTACATAAAGTGGCATCCCTCGTTACAAAAATAGTTTACTTTATATAGTGCAAAGATAATTTCAGTATTTGACTCTTTCATAGATTAAGGTCTGGTAAGGCTGCTCACGTAACTTGAACTGATTTACTGTTTTGTGCCTGAGCTTATGTGTACCTAAAACAGTCAGAAAAAAACCCCATTTTTTCCCCCCCAAATATTGACTCGTTATTATAGAAGTATTGTTCTAGAACAGCTTTTTGTTTTGGTTGCTTGTGAATGTACACCGTGAATCCTGCAACCAATCAGTAGTCACTGCAAGTGTGTATTTCCTCTGTAGGAAAGCAAGTTTAGCTACAACATGTACTCTCCAGTTACAGAATCACAAAATGCTGTGAGTTGAGACTGAGCTGAGAAGCTCAAAGCTCAGCCTGTTCCAGGGCAGACTTCAATTAGGCTATGGCAGTAGCATGACTCTTTGGAAAGCTTGCCAAGTAATCGGAAGAGAAATACAGAACTGTTGCCTGTAAGAACTCACACCTAGTGTTGTCCAAGTTTATTCCCATGCCATAGTTTTAAAATAACACAATGTTTGAAAGAAGCTACACAACATGGAATTTGTGAATGACAGAGACAAGAAAGCCTCTGTAGACTCTGAGTGCCAGACAACTGCAAAATAAAACACCATGACAATATTGGCAAACACTTTCCTCCCTGTATTTTAGCCTGAGATACTGACATGCAGACGAACTCCCCAGTCTTAACTGTGGAGTAAGTGATGCAACCAAGAATATAAAACCAGGTTAAGGGCTTCCTACATTCAGTTACGAACAATTTTCATGCAGGGTAATACCAGTCACAGAGGAAATGGATCCAACAGGAGTCTAATCTTGCTCCCACTGGAGTTTGTAGGAAAACTTAAGTGTGAAAAAAATGAAACCTAAATTTGACACCAATGTTAAAATTGATGGACTCTTTTCTATAACCTGTCAAGTCAGTGATAGGTTGTTTGCACCTTTGATTGTTACAGTGAAATTACCAGATCAGAATTCTGAATCCCTATAATAAATGAACTTTAAAAAACGTAACTCTTGCTTCTCAAACACTATGCCATGTGTTTTGTCAGGATAGCATAATACGAAAGGTTGTGATGTATACATTAAGATTTAAATGTACTCTATTTCTGAAAGTGACATGAAATGTGCAGCCTTTCCAGCAATTTTTACACAAGAAAATTAACTCATTATTTCTGTTTCAAGAATAAACCTTATATGTATTTTAAGAGGAATAGTTTCTAGCTTCTGAAAATTGCTGATTCTGAAATATTTTTGTAGCTTTCTACTGAAGGAAAAAAAGAGAGTAAATAAAATAACCAGTAATAGCAAAACCTTTTTGGCTACGTGTTATCAGCATGTTTACTCATTCATACATGGCCCCAGTCCAGCCAAACATCTTTCATCTGTTGAACAAAATACGTTTTCAAGATTTCTTGGTTTATGCAGAAGAAAATTCATGGTGAAAGATGCACGTAGTTTATCACATGAGAAAACCACTGAGCCAGCAAACAATTCTAAAATGTATACAGGGCTACAACAGTTAAATCTCAAAGCTACTGAGAAATTGCTTGGATGCTATGAGCAAAAAGTGTGGTTCCAGAGTATAATCCTAGTGATACACTATGTTCTTTGCAAAAGGTTGTGAGGCCTTGGCCTAATAAGCATAATCTCATTACACTGCAAATAAAAGTTTCCTATTTATCTGCAGATTTCAAATGAATCTAATAAGGCTTATGATACAGTCACCCAATACCCTAATCATATTTCTGCCTATCTAAAAGCAATCAGTAATTGTGTTATAGCAGAACGTGCTGACAATACCTCTGACACAGAAAGGAGAATGAGAGCCCAGCTGTACTAATTAAATTAAATGCTAGGCTGATGGAATACATTTGCTGAAGCTTGGAGAGTATGGGTGCAGAATTAATAAGCATTACAGCTTAGAGCAGGAGATGATATCATAATGGATGCAAGGTTTTGATGTGGAGAGCCTCATTCAGATTCAATGTACCATAATGTACGGATGTGACAGCTGCTTAGAGAGGTGCAGAACCTTGAACAAAGTGCACAGGAACTTTCTCTCTCCCTCTCCTCCTTCTCCCCCTCCTTTCTTCGTTCCCTCTTCCCCCTGCTCTGTTTTGTTGCTTGGTTAGGAACACTGTATTTTAATATCAGATCGAATGCTACTTCATTGGGGTCACATTTTGCTATTTATTCCAGGCCTATTGATTTGCACCGTTTTTCCACTCGTATTGATTTGCACTGTGATTTCTTGCCTTCCTGCTTCCCCCTCCCATCCGCTCTGTTTTAAACTTAAGAGGCCTACAAATTAAAGACACCCTTGCCCCTTGAAAATGAGTATGTAGCACAATATAGACATGGTGGTCAATCTTGATTTTCTCTCTCTTCCCTCTTTCTGCTCTTTTCTTATTTTTAATGCCAGAAACCCAGAGTGTAGGGGTCACTCCTACATACGCACAAAGGAGGGAGAAGTAAAAAAATAAACACATCCCACCTCTGTCATTTCAGTCTGGGTATTGCAAGAGGAGTTAGGAGGATTTTGGATTGAATAAGAATCACTTTAAATGATCCAGATCTGTGTATTCTCCCCAGCTTAGCAGTCACTGCACACAGCCAAAAAAGCCCCACCACTGAGCCACTCTCATCTGACCAGCTCGGCTTATGCCAGCACAGCACAATTTCTTGCTCATAAATTAGCAGCGCTATCTCAGGAGCTGCAGCGCCGAGGCTGCTGTGCCAACTCAGCCAGCGAGGCCAGCCAGGCTTCATTATCATGAGAATTTTGACAGGATATTAAATTTACTAATCCTGAACTTTCCGGACTGACCCCTCACTCGTGAACAGACAATACGGGCGGTCGCCGGCGAGGCGCTTTGCCTACCCTCAGCATGTTTCACTTACACACACACACACACACACACACACACACACACACACACACACACACACACCCAGAGCCCCACCCACACAGCCCCACAGACCCCCCATCCATCGCCCCACCCAACTCCCCTACCCTCCCGCCAACTGCCGGCTCCACAGGCGCCATCTCGCTCTCCCCCTGCGTCGCGCCCCTGCGGGGAGCTTGTTTGCTCTCCTGCTGCCGCAACTCGGAGGATTTTGAGAAAGTTTGGGTGCCTTAGCAGCAGTGCACTCAGCCACTGCTCACTGAGGAAAGCCCTGCTTGCGAAGGGGGGACAGCCGTGGCATCCCCGCTTCCCCCGCCTTCAGTCGGGTCCATGCTGAAAGCGGGTCAGTTCTTCCGAACACCCCCCACCGGCGACAAAGGCCCCTCCTGAAAACACAGCGCCTATTAAGTTGCTGAAAACAGCAGATTTCCACTGATACTATACAGATAAAGCTGACCATTAAATCGCAATTTAACATCCCCAGGCAGCAGTAGCTGCTGACAACCTCTAAAGCTTGTAATCCCATTTAACCCCCTCCTGTCACGAGCAGGCCCACCCTTTCCGAATAATGCGGACCAAATTAGACCTGACACGGCAACAAGAGAAATAAAAACCCCTTTAGCTTAAAAGTCATGCTGCAGTGGGTAACCCTGACCTTCAGCTTCCCCCCACACAGCCCCACTCCCTTCTTCACAGAGTCTCCTAGACATTTACATTAACAGGGAAAGTTCTTTTTTTGTTTTGTTTTGTGAAAAAAAAAAAAAGGAATCACAAGGCAGTTGGTTTTCCCTTGGGGCAAATTAAAAGGAAATTTCCTAGACAATAGATTGATATTTCACCTGAGGCTTTTTTTTTTTTCTTTTTTTTTTTTTCTTTTTGAAGTCCTTTTGTAGTAAGAAAAGATGAACCCTGATAGTTCTTTCCAACTCTTTGGCCCACTACAGCTTCTCTTCGCCTGCCATGCTGCCCGAGCAGACACCAAAGGGTGTTTCTGCTGGAATCACATCCCGCAGCCCGAGCTTCAGCCTCCCTGCACTGGACATGAGGCCAGTTTCCGAGTCGCTCCTGTCCTCAAAGCCCATTTTAGTGTCATTTAGTGGCACTTCCATTTTCAAGAGGAATATGACTGCTCCTAAAATGCCTAAATACAACCAACCGTCCACAAAGGAATATCTTTCCCTAGCTCCAGCTTCTGCCCATGGTCTGCCTGCTTTGTTAGGAGAGGAGGGGAAAGGCACGGCGGGCTGAGACTCGTCCTGCATTATTCACACGCTGCTAGCCCAGAAATACAGGAGGGGCCGTCAGACCTAATCCAGGGAATGCTGAGCCCATTACTTGGATCTCATTTCAGAAAATAACACCATTCACTGACAGCATTTTTGAAAATACTGGACTAAACATACAAGCCTCTATAGACAGCATACATCCTCATCATAGCACCAGTGCTTGCAAACACTGATGATGGCCTTTGACACCTAGTCTACACACAAAAGGACCACCAAAACCTGCACCCCCGTTCTCCTGCTTACTGCCTGCTTGAGGAACGACTATAAAAGTCAGAAAGCACCATAACACAGTTAAAGATAACACTGCCACTCTCAGCCCAGCATCTGGGTTGCAGTGGGAATATATGAGTTTGTAAATAAAAAATGAATCAACATATATAGCCATCTACCAATCTACTTATATATCAATTAATCTATAAATATACGACCTATAAACAACCAGAGTTGCCTTTGCTACCAGCACACCCACTCCTTCAGTGCTCCCCCACCTGCCCTTATTTCTGTACACCAAACAGCACGTGAGCAAGACACCTTGCAAAACAGAGCTCTGCTTGCAGGAAGAAAGGGAAACTCCCGAATCAGGTCCGAAGTTTGCTGCAGAACAAGTTTGCAAGCTGCCTGCGGCGAGCTTGTGCAGCAGCCCCTGCCTGTACCACATCATTCTGCCCGTAACTCACCAATTCACACTCCCAGAGGCCACACAGCAGGAACGAATTTGCAGCACTTCTAGAAAGTGGAGCACTAAAAAGCAGGCTCATTACCTGGACACATGGCTTTTCTTTACTCCATTGCATCAGATGCCAGATCCTTTGGTGGTGCAGATTGGCTCAAAAATTTGAAGTACTCCTTTTTCTTTTTTCCTCCTTTCCCTGTTCCTTTCATTCATTCGTTCATTCTTTCATAAAAAATGATGCTTGATTAAAGTTAGCTTAAAATTGCTAAGACTAAAAACGGCATAAATGTTTATTTCAACTTCCTAGTGCAGCAGTGTACCGAAGCCCAGCCCGCCCAAGCCTCTTTAGCAATGGAGTGGTTTATTTAATTTGTCAGTATAATAGAAGCAGCTGAGTGAGAGACAGAGAATGCAGTGTGGTATAAAAGAAACAAAGGCTAAAAGTACCACTATTTTGATTCCCTTTTTAAAATTACTTCCAAAGTGTGGTATCTATTGTGAAGAATAATGCTGAACAAAGCACAGTGTCTTGGCAATATTCACAGAGCTCATTCACAGAGCCAGTTCTGTCTGTACATTCAGAGGTAGAATACACTTATAAATGATGCATTGGAAGGACTATAGTTCCTATTGTATTCCCAGTGTAAACAAAAAGACAGACAGAAGCTGAATGGCATATGGGCAGCGGGACCACACTTTATTCAATCATTCCAGCACCATTGTGAAGGTAAAATGCAACGCAAGTTTTTCACCCTCTAACTTCAAATCCAGTAAATGCATTTGGGTTTGGGTTAAAAATCTATATGTATCGTGATAGATCTGGTGGTAATTGTGTACACCTCAGTGGGAAAGTGATCTATAAAACAACCCACAAAAAGGGAAAACTGTCAAGTCTTGCACATCATTCCCAATGGGAGTAAGGGGCCACTGGGGGAAACTGGCTGAAAGGTGGTCCCTGCAGCATCTGTGTGAGTGCTGGATATGGAGAGCCCAAATGGTCTAATGGAGTGCCTGCAAAAGCCACAATGGAGGCTGAGGTGCTAAAACGATGATGATTTTTGCATTGCTTTTCAGGAAGCTCTCCCCTCTACAGAAGAAACACACTGTATAGACTGGAGTCTCTCACTTCCCAGTGTTACCTCCCATTCACTAGCAAGCCCAGACTGTCCAAGTTGGCAAATAGATGTCAGCAACTTTGCCAAATGAACCTAAATAGCCGTTAGTAAATAAGGCAACATTCTTGCTGAACTGTTAATGGTGATAGAAATCATCTTTACAGTATTTGAGGGGAAGGAAAAACCACTAATGTAGAAGAAAAATTAAAATTAGACATGTGCTTTCTTCCCTTGCTCTTTTTATCTGAGACCAGGAAGCTTTCTGATCACTAACTCCTCTCACTCCCTTTATATTTTCTGCTCTTACATAAAAGCTCACGTGCTGGAACTCTGCTCGCTGGATTCAGTCTTTCTGATTCACGCAGGCATGCCTGTGTCTGTGTGATACAGCATATCAGCTGCACATCACGCCACTCGGTCCTATTTGGAGGGATTTGCGCAAGTCGTGCTAAGGGACCAGTCTGCCTTTTCCATTTTTCTGTTGGTCCTGATGCATTTTTTTCTTGCATACAGTGGATGGGCGATCACTGTGGACAAGCTCCAATGATTAGTTTAGGATTTGTGTGTTTGGTTTTGCTCAATATATACAGGTGAGGGCCAGGCAGGATTTCACACCTGTTTGAATTCATTGGATAACACTGTATTTTGGGGACCAAGACAGTTTTCCATTCAGTATTGGAGCCACTTGGAGATGAGCCTGACCTGTTCTGGTATTAAAAAGTCTGGCAGAATTTGTGTTGTTCTGACATAATGGAGATACTGTGAGTTTCTGTCTTAGATAAATCTTATCAAGATCTAGCATGATCATATGAGTACAAGAAAGCTCCAGATAGGATTATTCAGCTTGATCCCTAAAGCTGAGTGCCTGCCTCTCTTTATGTGTACTTATATCCTTCAATTAAAGATGAATCTGGGAATATGTGTCCCTAAGTATTAAATTCTTTTATTCTATTCACAGAAACATAGTATTTGGATTAAACTATGTTTGATATTTCCAGAAGAAAAAATGCGATGTTTTTGTTGTGAGCTGCTGTCTTCTAGAATTGATACCAAGAAATAAAAAATATTTTAGTGACTGTTTAGATGACAGGTTTACATTAGATTTTCTTGTGCCCTCTCACTAGGGGTTTTCTTTGCTGGGGTTGAGTTAGCAGAGATGGCAGCCTGAAAGGCATCTCCACATGCTGTAGTACTGTGGTTAGAGTTTGATCCACAGTCCCTCAACAGGGTCATGAACCTGTCCTTTGCACATGAGTGGTCACAACCATAGACAATGTTGCTAATGTCACCATTTATGGCTAGCAGATGAGGAAAAAACAAAGACTGTAGTAACAAAACCAACCGGCTAAACACCAACAGAAGGGAGCTTGGAACTTGGGAGAGCCGAATAGAATTATCGCTGTGTAGAAGTTCTAACTGAAGTTCTTTTTCTCTTGAGAGAAATTACATGAATGAAAAGAAAATACAGAATGTCAGAAAATACAAGAATGTCTGAGTTTTTTTGTATTTTTCAGTCACAAAAATTTTCATTACTGAGAAATTAATAAGGATGGACAAATGTCAGGCTGACGCTACTGGTTGCTGAGGGCCAAAAACAATTATTGCTGAAGTCACAGTTCATCTGTAGGTTCCTAGAGTGTGGAGGGATAATATAGATCAAACACTCGTCACCACCACTGATGAAAAATTGAATTTCAGAATGAGCCAAGCTTCACTAGAATTTTCACATTCGGTAAGACTCTTGCATCCATGCTTAAACATTTCACAATAGGGATCTAGATCTTCAGATGTTATAGATCTCTGCACACCTCTACACACTGGAGCTATATGAGCCAAAGAGGTACAAAAGTAGATTGTTTTTATTTGGCATGTTAGTATAGATTTGATTTGGGATTATTCCACCAAAATTATAAATAATCTTTTTTTTCTGTCATTCATATTATGACTATATGATTTCACAGTAACAATGGTCTGCAGCAATTTTTGTAACCTAAAAGATTTGAAGCAAAGATTAAGTCAACTCATAATATCTAAAAAGTGAGCTGCAAGATATGAGTGTGCTAGAAGCAGGAGTGAAATTTGTGTTTTCTTTACATATAAAGACACTCTATGTTATATACCCAAAGATATTCCCATTAACTGTTCCCATTAACATGAATAGGAGGGTTTTTTTTTGCCTGATGCAGGAAAAAAGACTCATCTGCTAATACACCACTATCATTTGCTGTCTTCCTGAGGAAAAAGTCTTCTTTACAGCACTTAAATTCTTGGAGAGCTGGATCAACAGCCATAACAGAGTGTTCATTTATAAAGAAAAAAAATGTGCCACAAACAGACCCTCTGTCTTAAGTGTTAAATTTCAGTGAATGCTGCAGCATATTGCACATAGTATTTGGGGTACTGGTGAAAATGGAATATTTAAGCAACATAATAGAGAAAGATACTTCTTACTTGAAAGTTTAACACCATATAGATAACATGATTGTTATGAATGTGTTTATATGAGAGCAGAAATGGTAATTCCTAATCTATATGCTTTATTAAAAACAAACTAATTCAACTTGAATTTCAGCTACTGAATACTTTTAATCTGCAAAAGGACCAATAGCAATTTAGAGAAAGAATTTTTGGAGAAATTGTGTGGGGAGTACTTTTGAATTAGAAATACATTCAAGAAAATTGTAAGATGATTGAAGATAATTCATTAATAGATAAAGAGTGACATGATTTAATACATTATTCATGATATATTATTCTCTTAACTCCCTCATTATTGACCTTCTGGTTATTTTTTAAAAAGTTCTAGTGGAAGCTGTTCTTTACCAAAGAATATCCAGAATTCTTGACATAGCTAAAAATAATAAAAATGAATAAAATAATAAAATATGAATATGAATTATGTGGCTCGTATATTTTATATTTTGCTGAAGATTATAAAACCTCACATTAGGTCAACCTGGTATGACTTCTATAACTGCAATTAGAAAAGTGTCTTTTCACATCAAATGCCATATAACTTGCTCATGTTTTCTATTGCAATTTTAGAGTTCAGGAACCATTCACTCAAACACTGTTCTGACCTTCTGTAATTATTTCCTAATCAAATACCATTTTATGCAGCTTTTTACCAACACACTAGAGAAGCTAGTGAATGCACTGAGCAGACAAAGTGTTCCAGATGTATTGGACTGACAGAAGCCTGGTTTCCTATGGATTTGTGTTCTGCCCATATCACAATAAAGCAACTTCTCCCAGTTTTCTTTCTGCAATACCCTCTACTCCTGTACATATCAAGGACTCTCTTTTCCCATGTCCCCACTCTCTACTTCTTCTCCACTAACTTTTACTATATTTTGCTGTCCTTCTAGAACAGCTCCCCACAGCCTCAGGAGCCTCATAAAAATCCTCACAGATTAATCAGTTCCCTCCTTTGTCCTTAAGCACCAGTTGAGCAAGATGCAGTGTGCTCTGTGGCCAGTTCTGTGCTGCATCAGTGCTTATTGACTGCTCAGTGTTTATCTACTACCTTTCAGAAAAGAGAATGTTGGTGCTTGTAGTACTGTCTTCAGTTCATTGGTGGTGGTGGGGGGGTGATTTCATTTTCTTGCCTTTCCACAGCTGCTGCATTTCTTGAAACTAGTAGACACTGTCAAATCTGGGACAGTGTCAAATTTGGGATTTGCCAAAAGACGAGAGAGAGCAATAGATTGTGTAAAAGTACATTTTCTTTTTTTTTTTTTTTTTTTTGAGGGGAGTAGTGGGAAGAGTTGGGGGGGCGGGTTAAAGGTTAAAATGGACTTAAAAAATAAATAACATTTTATAAAAAATAAAATATAT
>JAVCKT010004110.1:0-10459 GCA_032273925.1 Rhynchotus rufescens
CAAATCAGGCTGTAAGAACTAAGCATCCCAGGCCTTATGTTGGTAACTGATGCTGTCCATGTCTTGTCTGTATGTCAGAGAGCACAAGCAAGAGAGAAGGCAAGTGCAAATGTAGCACGTAGTGCAGATGAAAGGACTACAGTGCCAAGAACGATTACAGAATTTGGGGAAAAAAGATACTTATTTCAGACCCCTGTGTCCACCTCCTTTTCAGAATTCCCCAGGGCTATTCTCTTTATTCTTCAGGTGTGAAATGAATTTGCTCTGCTTCCTTTGGGGCATTCTGCTACTTAGTTCAGTGTCACACTGTCAGCAAATTTTCATTAAGACAGCCTAAATTTTCTTTTGCTCTGCTTGATCTTAATAGCCTGTTCTGTCAATTCCCTCTCCAACAGTTAGAATGGTCTGCACTTCTTAGTCTTACTAATCCATCCTTATAGAAGCTTATAATAATAATAATATTCTTCCATGCATATTATGTTCCCTATTTTAGAGACATTTACCATCTGGAAATCTTATCTAGGCAGAGTTTGAGGATTTTAGATCAGAATTTCTGTTTCAGACATATTCACATATAAAAGTGGTCAAACAAATGTGTCATAGTACGCTCCTGGTTTTGCCTATTTACGGCCTGTAAATCTTGGCTAGAAACTTGGGAGTCTCTTTTATTGGGCATCATTTACCCCACTTAACCTGCCTTTGCACTGAACCTCTTGCTTGAGCGAGCAGTCTGGCTCAGGCTAAGCAGCATTTCCTAGCAGCAGAATGGACCACAAATGTGAACATTAAAGATCCGTATGGCACAGTTCTGGAAGAAGCCATTCTGGGGGCAACAAGGGGATGTTTTTCTGCCCTTTGCAGGGCAGAAAAAAATGGATGCAGGTGTTGGAGTTCATTTCGAAGGGGGAAATGTGAGGAACGCTGTCTAGGAGAGGGGAAGTTAATCCACATCAACTTCTACGTCTCTGCTTTTGTTGAGTTCTCAGTAATATTATTATTATTTTTTTTACTAACATATCTCTTTCTCCCCACAATTAATCACTTCCAATTTTCCTCCTCTGCTGATTTGATTCAAGCAAACAGCAGCAACTGAAATGCATGCAGGGGAAATTCACAGCATCTCTCTTTCAAGTGACCTGCTTTTCTTCCTAAGCAATTTCTGTGCCCTCTCCAGGCTTTGGAGCTTCTCTGCTGGATAATGTAAAATGACACTAACTGGGCTATTTATATCACTGCAAACTGACTACATGATGGGATAATTAGCAGCACTGTATCTGCTGGGGTGAGCGATAACATTGTAACATATTTTTGTCTAAAGCAACACAAACAACAACGCCTGCAGGTTAAACAGCACCTGAGCAGCTGATAGGGCTCCTGCACCATTGCTTGCAGGAGGCTGAATCTGCTGGCTTTAGTCGTGCATGAAGCAGAGATGTAAGGGTGGTTTCATTTCCTCCGGCAGCACTTGCCCTCTGTGCAGATAAACCATCTTTGAAACACTTGCTGTGGGCAAACAGGGGTACTCAAGATATTTCGCAAGCGAATTGTGTAGATTGGTAGGACTGCTGGCTAAAATGGGACTTTTGGATGGAAAAGTCCAAGTTCTGGGCCATTCAGTCTCACGCTGTTACTCCTGCATGGAGCCCCTAAATTTGCACTGAGTTTTGGCTTAATGTTGTGTTCGTGTGGTTTTGACCTGGAGCTGTTAAAGTCCATCATCCATTTGGCCCACACTTGGGTAGAGAGGAAAGATTCCAGCTTTGTAGAAAAGAGCCTTGGTTTCTTTTATGTAGCTGTACAAATTTAACCATGAGAAAAAGAATCTGTTATGTCGTGTTTCAGGATATTTCAGTGGTTAATCACACACATTAAAAATGTTTAATATAAATTTGCCCAATTTCAATTTCCTTAAAGTGTCTGTTATGCTTCTCTCTTCAAGATTAAAGGACTATTTGAATATACTATTTTCTCTCCAGGAAGGTTATTAATGCACTAATCATGGCTGTTTCAGTCTTCTGTGAGATAAGATCAAATTTTATCCCTGTAAATATTTCTCTCCAGCCCTTGAGCTACATGTTTGTGTCTCCTCTCTGCATGCCCTGTAGCTCTTTAAAACATCAGCACTAAAACTGGAGATGATATTCCAGTATGCAGGAAGATTCCAGGATCAGGTGAATGGTGTGAGATGGGGCACTAAAATAATTTCTATCCTTCTCTGCAGTGCTTGCCTGCTGGATTATCCAAGGACTGAATGGATCAGTCATCATACCACTGTGGCGAAATACATTGAATTATTCTTTTGTTGTAAACTATAAATATGGATGGATACCAGGATTCAGTTCCTCCCTTTATTATCTTTATATTAGAAATATTGTATTTCCCTTTGTTAAGACACATTTTGTTTGAATGGATCAAACTTTCAGAGCAAACCTGTGACTGTCCTTGACTTCTGTTCTCCATCCCACCCTTTCTGAAGAGGAACAATTCTCTATTTACCTCCAGCCCACTAGTGATAACCCATAGCAAGGCAGGCTACATACTCTACAGTTGAGGCTTGTAATTCTCTGGTTCTAATGCAGAGCTGCTTCATGCTTCAACAAAGGAAAAGTGAAATCTTATTTAACTTTGGTAAAGAATACCATTAAAATTACAAAAAGAAACAGGAGTGACGTGTAGGTGAAACATCCTGATAATGTTCCATATTGTCAGCTAGTGTGAAATATGCCATGTCCATGACTATAATTTATCCCTTCTCCCAGCTTGTGACTGCTTTATGGTAGCAAAGATTTCTTCCACCAATTTATCTGGGTTCCATATGCAAGTCCTTCTAGGATAAGACAATCTGGGCTCAAATCTGTGAAGTATCCATCAGGATATTGCCTTGCAAATTAGTCCTAGTTGAGGCAGATGAGTTTTGACATGACAGTTCATTATCAATAGAAGAGATTTTTCAAAAAGTGAAAATGACAGTGACAGCAGTACTAAAAATCAGCTAGTAGCATATAATTGAATGAAGATTAAAATGTCTGTTTTTTTTTCACGTGAAACCACAGATTGCCAAGTGTTATCTTCTTGAACAAAGCTGCTACCACAAAAGTAATGTCTTGCTGCATTATGCAGAGCATAGGCAAAAAGCTTTGCATCATTTAACCAAAGTTTGAGAGCACGAAGAAAATTATCCAAAGGATATGCCATTTTACAGCTAATTTACACTTACCTTATTTGAAAGCTGCTGCAGTTTCCCTCCTTTTGCACAGATCATGTTACTTTTTCTGCCTCAATTAGCTGCTCAGGAGGTGAACTAGCCTCCCACATGGAGTGGTAACCACCAAAGAAGTCCATTGGTTGCTCTGATACAAAGCCAACTTCCTTATAAAAACTTCTCCTCAGCTATGGCTATTTACTAAGTAGGATTTGCAACTTAAGAGGCCACTGGGCCAAAAGTTATTTTCCTAAGGGAAGCCAGTACAGAAAGATAACTACACCCAGTTGCTTTGTTTGATTGCAAGCCCTAGGTGATTGGTAGGATTCATGTTTAATGGATAATACCAACATTCTTGGGAATGAAACCCAGATGTGCAGAAAGTCAGTGTTAAAAAAAAAGCTCCTGGTTATTGAATTCCGAAACAGCTTAACAGCTTTGGTAGAATTTAAGTTTAGACTGAAATGAGTTTGTGGCACTTAATGCTGGAGTGCTGTTGTAAGTAGATGTAGTAGCAATGCATAAATAAAGTCTTTGCTATTGACCTTATTAAGTAGTAAATATAAGCTTACTGGCATGCCTCAGCTGCATAGGTCTGCCTCTTGAAGGCATCCCTGCTCATTCTTTTTTTTTGTTAGGTCTAAAGGATGACTTTAGTGAGTGACTGTGTAACTCTATTTTTTGCTCTGAAGCAGTTACTGATAGGAAGGCTGCTTCTGAAGATAGGGTTCAATTCTGACTTTAAAAACCCTAATCAATCTAGGGGTCTTCAAGCTGATTCTGTTCTCAGTTATCTCTGTGGAAATTGAGTAGCTTTATCAAAACCAGCTGATAGTATAAGAGCCAAACTGTAGGCAGTGTATACTCCGTGTAACTTTGTCTTCTAAATAACCTTCCTTGTGTTGCTGTAAAGTCACAATATTCCTTTTCAAAGAGTGTATGAAATCACTTTCCTGCAGAACCAAAGGAGTAGCCTAATTTGGTGTTCTTATTTTCAATTCGATTTTATTCTGTCCTGCAAATAAGTAAAAAATGGAAAAAATAACCTAAACATTCAAAAAAAAAAAAAAAAAACCTAATTTTGTGAACACCAAACCTTCTCTCAAATTCACAGACTGGAGGAGTAGGAGAAGAAAGTTGTTCAGACTTTTAGTTTGTATTTTAGATTTAAAAGTAATGCCTGTACTCTGCAAAGTATTTGGATTATGGAGGATGGCAGAACAAATTCTGTTTTCTCTTTCTAATCTTCTTGTCCGTGACTAACTTCACATTGTATCCTTTATCTGCCTGCCATAATTTTTGTCTGCCCTAGGAACAGGATTACAGCTTCTAAACATTACAGATCCAGCAGGTTCAGCTTCCTAGATATATGGAAATTCTGAGCCAGTGAACTGTTTTACCTGTGGCCTTTTAACATTAAAGAAGCAAGCTCAGTTTTAGGGCTCTTTATTTGATAGTAATTTTTTTTTTGAAATACATTACATTTTAGGGCTCTGGATTCAGAGCAAGTACACTTCTGAAATCTTTATTTTTTTTCTCTGTTGTCCAGGTTTCCTGCCATTGCTTTATGCTGTTGCTAACTGCAGAAAAGAGCAGAACTGCACAGTGCACCTTCTGGGGAGAGAATTTCTGTCTCAAATCCCTGTCATAGGTCTGGGGGCCTCTGTTGTGCAGCAGATAAGAATCAGGAGTTATTTCTTTGTCCCTTAAGACATTAAATGTTTGAAGGTAGATGTTTCAAATTTTTTACATTATCTGAGTAGTCCTCTGAATTAACTAACTTTGGACAAGCTGTTAATAGTAAAACATTGTCAGTAAGTCTTCCATTTCAAATGGGTAGAAAAACTTGTTTAAAATACCTCCAATCTGGGAAAGCATTTTCCCCTTCCTAAACCTTGAGGTGTTGCAGCAGTGTTGGAGCTTTCTGCACAGTGAAGCCTTTCTGTCAGGTATGTGAAACTCAGATTTCATATATGTGTGAAAATTGTGTGAAAATTGCTTTGAGTGTTAATTGCCCAAATGATTCAGCTTTATAAGAGCTTCTCTTATGTACTCAAGTATGTCTCATAGCTCTTTGCTTGCCAAGCTCCAATATGGAGCCAGCTGTGCTCTGCTCCCAGATGTTTGGAGAAGATAATTCTTGCCAATCATTTCAGTCCTCCTCCTATAATCCTGAGAAATTTGTTTAATGAAGTCATTAACGCACAATAGCAGATTTCTTCATTTTTTTCTGCTAAAAAAATACTCTCTATAGAATGCCTGCGAGTTTGCCTTGGCTCATAATTACAGTAACACATTGTCAGATTAACTGTGCTGAGGAGATAAAACAAAAGCCATCAGTTCTGCAAAATTAAGACTCTGCCAATATAATTCAGAAAGGATCAGCTCCCTCTGCTTTTAAAGATGCCATTTGCTGTATTTGAGGTCAATTGAATCCTTCAATTTACCTATTGCAACATTATCTGCTGTTGGAAAAGTAACTAAAATCATAGTCAGTCATAAATCTTGGATCCAGCTTTTTCAGATCTATTTCCTATCTCAAGCTGAATTTGCAATCAGTTCATGAATCAGATCCTTAACTTGTTTATATTTCTCAGTTCTTTTAAAGTCAGTCTAGCCCCACTGAAGTCAAAGGGTCTATATTAACTTACATCACTTGTTCGTGGACTGTGGTAAAATCCTGGATCCAAGCAAAAGGAATTATAGTCTTGCAGGGAGATCCTGTTAGGACTTTGCCTGTCAATGTGCAAGTGTAGAGAATTTTAAGGAGAAGTTTTCTGTGCTATATCGTTACAAAATATTTCTGAGCTGCTCAGCTTGATCTTTATAGTGAGTGACTATAGTCAATTCCCGCTCCCATCTGAGTCAGCTGTCAGAATAGATTCTGCTCTGACTATGCTGTAATTGAGTTTGAACAACCACAAATAGGTGCTTGGTTAATTAAGCCTCTTTCTGTGGCTAAGCTGCTCTTGAATCAAAAATCTATAGCTGGATTTTCATAGTGCAGGTGCTAGAATGTATGGGTTCACTTGCCAGAGTTCCCAAGGTGCTGATTTGCCTTGCTGGGTGTGCGTGTTTGTGCATTAGCCCACCAGCACAGTATTTCAACCCTGTAGATGGGCCTGGTCTTACAGCATCTGACCCAGCTGCTCTTCCAAGTTACGGATTCTGCTCAGCATCTGCAGCCTCTTACAGATACCATTAAAGTTATGGAAAAGTCCATTTTCACTGGTGCAATCAGAGGTTATAAGACCCTCTGGAAGGTATTTTGTCTGTCGCTGATGGTCCTCACAACCTGTTGGCAGATGCTGATGTGGAGATTGTGGAGGCTGCATGCAGATCAGAGACACCTGTGATGACAGAGCTACTTGTAATAACCATGGGGTGAAGCAGCTGCTCTAAACCAAGCCACAGGCACAGAAATGACTTACAGCCCTGTAAGTCTGAGGTGACCAAAATGGCTTGAGGTACATTTCCCTCTATGAAGGTAAGCAAAGCGTTTGCTTACATCGCTGTCAAATGATCCATCCCAAATGAGGACATACACATGTGGGGACACAAATCAGTGCCTGATCTTGTTCCCACTTAGGTTAATGTGTACAGTGGGGAGCAGTGTAATATTCTTTGTAAAGGTTTAACAAAAACATTAAGAAATAGGATTTTTATTGGTATCTTGTCCTGTTAGCTGGAAGGAAATGCTGAAATTGTACAGTTTGCAAGGTTGCTTCAGCCAGGTAATATCCAGTCAGGGTATGCTGCTTTTAGTAAACATGTGAAGTAAACTTGCTGTTTTCCTGGGCATCTGTAAGAACCTAGAAAACAGAGGCAGCCACATGCAGGCAGAAAGATCGGCCCTCCCCCAAAATATGAACTTCTTTTTGTTCCTGCTCTTTTGCATTCAAGTCTTGCCTGTATACAGAAAACTGTGCTGTTTGGATTAAGCTAGTTTAGTAATTGGTCCAGTCAGAACACCTCTGACTTGACAATTCAATAGGCATGTAAATGTTATGGACCTAAACAGCTGCATATTCTCTTCTGGAAACGGGGACTGTTCATCTTTGGAAGGATTCTTTTATTTTACCATATAAGGAATTTCACAAACTAAGCTCTAGTGATGTGGAGTGGAAAACAAAATGCACTTTATTAAAGTTTCATTGTAAATCTGGGCACAGTCAGAGGTCTTGCTCTTAGGACAGGAGAGTTTGCAGTTCCTTGTAAAAACCTGTTACCTTGTTTGGCTGGGAATGCCATCTTGGCCGAGTCATCTGAGATCACTTATTTCATAAATTTCTAGATTTCTGTCCTAGATTTTGTTATAGGTTTCCCTTATTCGGCTGTTCCTTAATTAGGGGGATGTAGGGACTCCTGGCAATCCCACTTTGCTTAAAAGTCAGTAGATTCTGTGGTCCTCAGCATTTAACAAGTGATGCCTTTAGAAAGTTCTTCACCTTGGCAAGGTTTCTTTTCTCCTTAGCTTTGCAGAACTGACAGTGCATGTCACCTCCTTTTAACTAACACTGTTTATTTTTCATATGGGGAATATTTTTAATAGGAGTTCTGGCTCCCTGCTACTCCAGAAAACAGTAGAAAATTAATCCAAGACTTCATTATTTAATTGTTAACTTGCTGCAGATGAATCTCTTCATGATATTTTAAATACTCTTCCTTTCTAAATTATCAGAAAATGCATCACTTTCATTCTGAAGGGCTTTAAAAGCAAATAAGCTGTAAAAGGCAAAGTTTACTACCATGCTGGGGGAGCTATTGCATTTGTGCTCCTTAACTCATTGAAGGCTGTCATGCTCCATGCTCCTCTATTCTATATATGACATTGTGCAGCTGAATGGGGCCTTCTCAAAAATTATTTTCCAGCTGCAGTGGGACAAAATATTTATGCTAAATTCTCATTGGGGCACAGGGAACTAAAATGTGTGTTTTAACATTTGTTATTGAAAATGAGTATTTGCTGAGTGAGTATTGTGCTCTGGTGGATAGAGACTTTTGTGAAGTCACTTGTATTTTTTGCTTTCTATCTCTCTGCATTCTTATATGAAAATACTTGGTGTGTTAAGTTTACTGACCATTTAAGGATGTGAGAGGGACTTCAGTCTTTTTGGAAGAATTCAGTTGCTCAGCTAAATCTGAGAAAGCTTCTGTTTTTAGTTGTATCAGACAAGCTCGCAGATCTTTATGATGACCAATGGACTTTAAGGCATCAGCATGCACAACTGCAAAAGACATCTTCACCTTGGTGGCAGGTCACTATACCCTGTTGTTATGTTCAGCTTTACTAGAGATTCACTGGATTTTGGTTTACTTGCAGAATCTAAAGAGGTTTCGGTTTCTCTTCAGAATAGATTTTAAGGATTTCTGGGAAATTCAAAAGGAAATCAGAACTCAGGTTTGACTTTGGCAATAAAAATGATGTGAAGGTCTTACCAACATTACAGACACCTAGTAGTAGCAATCAAACGTACCATTACCCAGAGGCATCCTCCTGCTGCAATGCTCTGATAGATGATGTTATAACTCTTTATCTTTCTGCAAGAATATTGTCTGAGAGTTTAGAAAGGACTGAAGAAATTCTGTCTTAAACTTGCATTCCCAGCAAGAGGATGGAGAAGTCTATGTTGAAATGTGTGTCCATTTTTTTCATGAAATAAAAATCAGTGTTCTGTTCTTGTAAATCATAGTGGTCACAGAGATATATGTAAAATGTATAATTTCAGGAAACCATGTGGCATTTTCTCAGAGGTTTAGTTTTACCTAATAATACTAATAAAATAAAAGAGATCCTTTGGAAGATGTGAACTACTGCCTCTGAACTACTCAGAGCTAGACAAGAGAGGGAAATGAATGATTATATATATTTTTTCCAGCTCCGCCTCAACACATTCTATGTAGAAAGTAAGGGCAAGACCTGGGAAGGTACTGCAGAAGAAAAATGACTATTAGATAAAATGACACAAACACATTCCACAAATGTTACTGCAAAGGAAAGAAAGATGAAACAGAAATACTACTTTAGTCTTTGTGCAATGCTAACAAGTTTTACTACGGCACAGAACTGTTGGAAACAAAATAGTCTTAATGAATAATGAGCTGTTAGTTGTTTGTTTGGTTATTTTTTTCCCCCCCTCAGACTGGTTATTTATTTAGTTTTGATTGCAGGGAGGAGAGAAATGTGAGGATCATTAAGGGATGAAATTCTGTCAGAACAAATTCAGTTCTGGTCATGAAATTGGTTTTTAGAGAATATAATTTTTGGCCTGTGTTAAAACAATATCCTGGTAATGTTTTCTTTTAAATATTCAGTGTTCCCTTGTTTTGGGTAGCGGGTTCTGTGGGAAAATGACCTTCTGTTCAGAACTACACTACTGCTCCTCCTTACTGAAAAAAGTATAATTTGACAGGTTTGACAATCTTCAAGGATTTTCTTATTTGTTTGTTTGTTTTTTGAGGATAGCCAAAGATTGCATATATGCAAAGGTCGGTTAGAATATAGGAGGAAACTTCCTGATCTGCCAAGAAAGGACGAGAACTGGACCGGGCTGAGATGAACAAATTGGAGCAGGCTTTCAAAACCTACGTAACCTACATCTTGGAGTGGGATGATGAATAAGCTGACCTGAACAGTCAGATAAAAAAATTAAAGTAATCTGGTACTGAAGTGCTTGCTCTTCTACTTGGGCCTGTAATTCATTTTTCATTGCAGTTAATGGAGTTGCAGAGTTGAGAGGTCTGGTTAAACTTAAAAGATTCCAGATGTTTTCTGGGAGGCGGAGGGAGGACAGGAAGCCTAAGGAAAATAATTCCTAGGGTGGTAGGTAGAAGTCTGCATGACTAATTCCTGTGTCTTACCTTTTGGCACATGTCCAGCACCTTGCTCTTCAGGGGAATCAGCTTGTACCTGATTCTATGTGGTGCTTTCAACTTTTCATTTGGGAAACTGCTTTCTTATATCTCTGTGTCAGAGGCATCACTCATGTCATGAAAGGAGAAAGACGGAGAGAGTGTTGAGAGATCCCTTCATGGGACAATGGTCTTTGTCCCTTTTCCAGATAGCTGTGAGGTTCTAATCTATCTGATTGTTCCCGTTCTGTATTGGTGAGTAAGTTGTGCTGCTGCTGAACACAGGGGAATGGTGACGTGTCAGCTCAGCGGAACAATTCCTGAGCACAAGGCTGTATTTATGCTTAACCTTACAGGGTTATTAGATCAGGTATGGAGAGCCCTGAGGGTCACACATGCCTTCAT
>JAVCKT010004112.1:0-14762 GCA_032273925.1 Rhynchotus rufescens
TGCCAACAAGTTCAACTAGATTTCGATGAGAGAATTCAACTGGCAAGCTGGAAAAATGGGGATGTGAATGAAAAGTTAACTGCAAGGAGAGAAAGCCAGGTAGCTGGTATAAAATGAGACAGAAAACAAGCAAACAAACAAAAAACAGCCTCTCTTCCACCTATATATATGGCATGAATACACTCCTTTACATTCATGAGCAGAACAAAAAAATCTACTATCTGGAGATACTTGTTAAACCCAGTGATGAAAGGTCTCATCCTCCTTGATGCAGACTAACATTAGAACATGTTAATAACTGCTGCCTGTTGCTGTTTTCCCCCAAGGCAGGTCTCTTAAGCATTAGATCCTGGAAGCTGGGTGCTAATGGCTAAAATTTTCTGTTCAGCTTTGCAACCGTAACAGAGTAATAATAAATTCTGCATTCTCATTCAGTACATGAATGAATCAGATAAATGTCTAGATTTGAAAATATAATATGTACACTTCATACTCCACACAGAGACTGAACAGACAATTTCTCTATACCTGTCCAAGTTCTTCATTAAGATTGGAAGTACGAGCCATAGCAGCAGTGTCTGTAGGTTCATAGCGCATATCTATATCCTACAGGGAAAAACATACATTTAAAAGTTTGTCTTACATAGCTTCTTAAAAAAAATGGTACTTTCTAAATAGAGAGGCTAAATGAGCAAGAAAAGAATGAATATGAATACATGTTATTTACTTCTGTTCACCTCAACAGGGGAAGTCATAGACAGTCATATCATTTTTAAAAAAACCCAAACAGAAAACAGACTGATAATGAACAACACATTTAAATTAAGTATTCATGTAGAAAATCTGAGAAACGTTGATTCAAACAAACGAAATCATAGAAATGACCCGCTAATCATTTCACTTACTTGTAAATTACTTGATTTTAGAGGTCTATGTAAATTGCAGTAAGAATAATATTTACCCAATTTATGAAATATGCCTGGATAAATTTAACAACTTCAAGAGTAACCAGCAAACTGATTGGAATAAGATTATTGAAGAGAATGATGAAAGTTAAGAAATTCAGCCCAAAGTTGCTTGCTCCACCATCTGCCAAAAAACAAAACATATTATAAAACATTAAAGATCATAATTTAAAAATATGCAATACTACATACTGCTGATTTTAAAAAATATTATGTGAAATTCTGAAAAGCAGACTTCCCAAGCTTTTCTTCCTTTGACTACTTTATTTTAAGATAATAGCCTCACTAGAAAATCTAAACATAGCAATGAAGGCCTAAATATGACTTCAATAAGTTTGCCTTTTTTAAAGTAGGAACTGTGTAATGGAATTTTCACTATGTAACCTCACACTTTGCTCTTTTCCCCTCAACAGAAACTACGAAAAAGGTAAATTCACACTACCTAAAATATATATATATGAGATTAAAGAGCTTAATCAATCTTCTAAAGGAACAGAAAACACAGACATACTTAGCCTAATTACTTCAGTCAACACACAGCAAGACTCACAGAAAAGCAACATGTTAAGCATCCTCCTTTCCAAATACCAAGGACAACTGAATACTAAAATATAACAATAAATTAATTTATAACTTACATTTTAAATCAAGATACCAGTCTCTTCCAGTATGTCTTCGATTCCATATAGCTGAACCAATAGAGCAGATCAAAGACATGGCAATAAGGATGCAGAACAAAATCAAAATCTGAATATTTGTAATTCGCTCCACATTCGACATTTTAAGAGGTGGGCTTGTGGAATTCTGCAAGAGAAAAAAACCAACAGTGGCTATTCAATATTAAGAGGTATGCATGCTTTTTGTTTTCCCCTCAAATTGTGTGGATTACATCTCTTATTATTTTTTTTTCCCACAAATAGATCATTGTATCATATAACTATTTCAATTGAAAAAAGGACAAACTCATGAATTTGAATTTTAGATTTGTATCGCAGGCACTTTAGATAATCACACAGAACACTCATAAAAGCAATAGCCACCAATAATCATTAAAAGTGTATGTACACACACCAAAACAGACCTATAGAAGACAACTGCTAATTAATTCTAGTCAAACAGCCAGACTAGGTTTTACAGATGAGAACAGGAATAAGAAAGAGACATGCATGACCAAACTGAAAACATTCCTTTTTCTTGACAAATGCTTTTAACTTGAATATTTCAAATAACAACAGGAAAAATATCTTCATAGTCTGAGATTTTTTTTCCTCGTTATTTTGCAAATGAGTAAAGTTTTACGTTGTTTTCTAACAAAAATACTTACCTTCATACTTGTAAGAAAGCTCCACAATAGGACAGTTTTAGGAGCAGTCAAAATTAAAAAAGATGAACAGACAAACTATAACGAGGCAACTTCTTAATAAACTGGTTTTCAAAACACAAATTACAAAATATTACTACTGAATAGGATTATTAGTGGAAAAAATACTCTGTAGTGACTGACAATTGTCTAAAGGTTAGAATAAGAAATTTCTTTATTTTTATTGATCTTAAGATTAAAAATGTAACTACTATAATGAATAGTAGTAATCATGTTTTCTTAAAAAATATTCTGTGTAATAGTGATACTAAAAGGTAACAAAACAGAATTCAGAAAAATTCCAAGTGACAAACCTGCATGAGCTTTGTATCATGTCCTGTATAGACAACTATTCCATGAACCCACTGAGTATTTCTTAGCTGAGCTCCTCTTAGAAGAATCTGATCAGATCCGAGTGGAACAGTACTAAAAGAAAGCAATTTTATATTTTATCATCATTTTATCTATTTCACAGAATAAGTGCAACCAGCAGTTGCTAAAGTTTATTAGCTAATTTTTCAAGCATCATCGTCAATTTAGATGTTTATGGTAAAATCTCTTGGAACCTAACTTTTCAAGTTTTTTGTATGCTGACTTAATTAAAAATTGACAATTTAAAGCAAATCATACGGGATGGCCAAAATTGAAGTTTGCAAAAATACTACTTACCACTTAATTCTGAACACAAGGACTAAAGATTTGAGTTTTGATTTATGACGAGAGGTTTTTCTGAACTTTTATACTGAAATTCAGTTATTTGTATAAAATTTATTCTCCAAAACAATTCTCAAATTAAATAATTTTCTTTGAACTCTCAACTTAATCCATTTTCCCAGTCAAATAAAGAACTCTTATGAACCTAATTAATTGCGTAGAATTTACAGCTGCATTTTCTGTATCATTTTTAAACCTCAAAACTGGTTTTCAATTTACCTGTATTCTTCTTATAAAACTGCAGTAGATAAGTCAAGAACAAAATTCTTAGGAGATGTTAGAGAGATCTATTAGTCTTTAAATTTAGGCAGCTGAGGTTAGACATATACTGTTCAAATCTGTCATTTGTTCATTACCCTTTCCCTAGGACAACCAATACCCTATTTTTCACTTTTCTGTTGATAAATACTAGCTTTCAATTCAGATTTGTGACTAGTGCTGTAGTGTTTGGCATCCTCATCAAAACCAATGATCTCTGCAGCTGTTTCAAACAACAAAACACTAAGATTATACATAAGGTAATGACAGCACATTAATTCTGATAAACAAGCTCCAGAATTCATGAGGAAACCAAGTTATTTTGATACGCATTTTTGGTTCTTTGGTAACAAAGAACTTAAAGTAAATCTCAGCACGCAGATTTCAGTTTCTTTCTCCTCTACTGCCACACACAAGCCTTCAAGATTAAAAGACAGGAATTAAATAGGTAAGGACACATTTTTTCCTTCTTAGAATTAATACTGGCAGTAAATATTCTTGGAATCAGTTCCTGCAGAAATTAGAAAATGTATTTAACCTGGAAAAACGTTGGAATGATTTTTCACGAAATAAATCCTACCATAGTGCTACTATTTCCCAACCTAGTCCTCCTACTGTCGCAAAAACTAGCATGGAGCGTCTTTGTTTTGTACTTATTTTTTTGTTTTTGTACTTATTTGTAAATGAGAAATTTGAATTTCTCACTTGACAGAAATTCACAGGCAACTTATCCACAAAATAGTTTAATAATTTTCATTTTCATTCATCTTTGGGTTTAAGCTGCAGCCTAGCTAAGTATCTAAAAGCTAGAAAGCTCTGTAACACCCTCATGGGAAAGATGAATTCACTGACCGTATGCAAACAGTAATGAATGTATGCTCGTTCATTTCATATTTCATACAATATTTCATATTGTAACACCTTGAATAACTCACTTCCCTGGAATTAAGGCATTTTAAAATCATTACAGAAAACATCTGTGATTCTAGTGAGGCAAACCTTTCTTGCCAAGACTACAAGAACTGTTTAAAAAGCTTTCACTTATTCACTTATTATATAAACTGCCTATTATGGTTAAGTCCAACGCCTTTAACATGCTTTCCTGCTAGGGCTGCCACTGCTATATTAAGAGCTCTTTAATTTCTGTGACACTTTTGAAAGCTTACAAATCAAAGTGTTTGTCCAACATGCAATGTGTTTGCCACTCTTATCCAATGTGTTTGCCAAAGAAAATCTTCAAGAAAAAGTTTACTTTAGGTCTGGAGAGTCAGTATCTGACCTTTTAATTTGTTTACCCGTTTCCCTCTGGGTCTCTTTTCTAACCATTATTTCAAATTTGAAGTCTCTCTCTCTCAAAGGACAGCCACTTCTCTCCTTTCTCTAGCTAACTGTCCAAAACCCAAGTGACATACTCCTACACATTCATGAGCATAACTGAAAGAGCTGCATGCATCTTGCAGAGAGGAGTTAGCACCCTCAAAAGCTGAAGAAATGGTGAAAATCTCTTTGGGCTCTTCTACTCCATGGATACAGGTAACAGGCAAAACAACTACACTGGAGTTCTATTTCTTGAATATAGAGTACCCCAAAGAATCTTCTTGGTTTGAAAAGAATCTTTGTTTCTTTAATGAAGGGAAACAGAAGGACACAGTGAAAGTCTATATCAGTTTACAACATTTATGAATCGTAGCAATCTGACATTCTCATCAATCTTCTAAAGTGAAAGAAAACAGAAACTTATCCATTATTCTCTTGTTGCTCTTTCAACGGTGTTAAAGTGGATAAAGTGGAAACCAGAACTGCTGGAAGGGAGGCTTTAAATATCTGGTAAGTATTAGTCAGGTTTATTTGCTCTGCCTCTGATAATGTGCAACAAGAGAATTTACACCTGATTTTTCAGGTTGGAAGTAAGATCAGCATCCGAAAAAAGTTACTTACCTGCAATTCTTTTCTACTGAAGGTAAATATTATATTAGAGCCACACTTTTGGAACTATCCTACTGCAGAAAATTATATTCTAAATATTTCATAACTGAATTTTTCAAAAGGTAAATTGCTTGACCAGCAGATGGCGTGCTCCCACACACTCATGTGGCAGAACAGCCAGTTATGCCACTCAATGTTCCTTTTTTAACCAATTTTTAAAATTAAATAATTCAATTTTGAAAAGTATGTTTTTCCCCCTAGAAAGGGAAGAAGAATGGATGTGTGGATCTAGTATAACTATTACCTTCAGAGAAGAATTACAGATAAGTGTTTTTCTCCTCTGAATGACAAGTACAATGGAATTATAATAGATCCACAGTCTCGTGACTGAAAACTCCCGAATGCATCTGTAAGAAATCAGCAAATAAAAAAATGGAATATAAAAAAGGTATGTTACACTTAGATAGAATATTACTCATGTTTGTGTTTCTAGACATATATAAATATATTACTATTTGGAAAAAAATAAATGCCTACCAAATTCAAAAAATCCTGTAAGAATTCAGTCTTTGGGGGGGGAGAATTCTACAATTCTGAATATAGTATTGAATTTTATGCTTCTAGTTCAACATATTAGATTTGACCCCACAGAAGACTCACAATATCACTGTCAGGCAAGTATTTTAAGAACTCTCAAAGAAGTTTTAACAGCATGTGTATTTGCTCTGAAGCAAATTTACAGAAATATATTTCCAGGAAATTAAGCTATTACATGTCTTTTAGATTTAGTCTGAGTACAACAAAACTCAACATTCTTATATCAAATTTGAAGAATTGGATAGTAGTGGACTTCACTCTCGGCTTGTAAAAAAACCCAAGCGACTTTTTATATTCATTTTCTATAACAGCGCTTCAACAGGCAACAAATGCAGAATTTGTTGAAAGTTGCAGAAAATGTGCAGAAAAAGTGAGTTACTAGCTACAAATCCTAAAATACTATTAGAAATTTTATAACTACTCCCTTGTATTAAAAATAGCTATTGGTTTATGAAGGTCACGTAGCATAAAAAGTCAAGTTGCAGACGTAAGAAGTTAGATTTTATCTTTCTAGTCTTAAATAAATATTATTATATTCATATACTAAGCAGTTTAACAACACACATCAGATTCCATTGACATCTTTTTCCTCAGATTTACATACCCATGCCCATCCAGTCTGATGTTTCCAACAAAGTCATAGAGATGTCTATTTGGGCTTTCACATTCGATTCTGCCTGATAGTCTCGTCAAGCTTTCAATGTCTTTTATATCTGATGTCAGTGGCAAACCCTGCAAACAAAATTTGTTTGGCATGATATTATAAACCATTTTCCAACATATTAATATATATTAATTTATATTTTATTGTAACTTTGATAATGCAAGATCAGCAAACTAGTATCTAAAGCAAAAATTTTCAACTCTATTGGAGTGGAATGTGACAACTGCATTGTGCTGTCACTGTCCGTAGCTATAGACAGTGAAAAAGTCACCTCGTCACCTCGAAGTATGTTGGCAGAAGCAGGGCCACAATTCCTAACACTTAGTCATTTAACTCAGCAACTTGTTTTTCCCCCCAGAATCCAGAGAGTACATTTAGTTAAAAGCTGCCACATGCAACTTCTATGTCTGTCCTCAAGGACAATTCTTGCACTACAAGATTCAGGGCAGTCCTCCAGAACCAAAACAAACCCTCAAACTACAACACTTTTCCCCTATCTATCAAAGGAAAAAACAAACAAAGTACAATGCCTTAGGAGAGGATACTTGTTCCTTTTGCTTGAACACATAATGAATACATAACATTGAGAGTCCACATTTTTTTATTCAAAATATATTTACTTTGTCATAGCTTTTTAAAATTCCTTAAAAGAATTCTTTTTCTAAGATTTCTTAAAGGTCTTCCATACTTCTCTTAGTAAGCAAGAGGAAAGCATTTTAAATAAGAAGTGATAAATTTAAAACAATTTTAACTATTCAAAAATGAAATTCCTACCTGTCGAATTTTTAAGTTTGTTTCACCATCTAAGTTTGATGTTTCGATGTAGCACATAGCTTGCGGTTCACTATAAAAATAAAAACACTTAATTTTAAATTATAACGTAAAAGTGCACAGATTTTGTTTTGTAGTCATCTAATATGTATTTATACATTCATTTTTTTCTTATCAAATCTTCAGAACTAGAATACTTTGATTAAATCTGTAAAATCACTAATAGTACATTACATTTCCAGAAAGCAGTTTGCCAAAACTTGTCTTCTTAGATCAAATACTGATAAAAATCTTGTACATAGTCAACATTTCCTAAGTCTTTGTATCAAATTAACATGTGGGCACAAATGTACTTTCAGCAATAGTTTAGATATGGAAGTTTTATTGTAAAGCGTTTTATTACAAAAGAAAAAAAATATATATTATGGATACCATAATACGTTTCAAAATATCTGTTCTTGTCATGCTATTTTTAAGAAGTTTTAAATAAAATTTTTAAGTTTATGTAGAAATGAGCACTTTATTCTTCTAGCATACACTGACAAGTGGCTTAACCCTTCCATTTATGCTTTTCAAGACTATTGATATATAATATGTAGCAGTAATTTTGAACTTTGTAAAATATTCTATTTCTTATATTTCTATTATTATATAAATATTAATTAGAAAAATGGATTTTTATAAATATTATTTAGAAAACATTATATAAATATTAAGAATATGGAAATACAGAAAGTTTTCTGAACTAGTTCAGCTTTCAGACTAATATATTCTCCTTGGCAAACTTTTCTAAAAATGTAATCAGCTTCCATTTAGCTTGTTTGGATGGAGTCCAAATCCCACCTATCTCCCACCTTTATTCCAACTGCAGTATTTTTATTAGTTAGCTAAAAACCGAAAAACAAACAGTAGTTTCGTGAAGCACTTTTAAGAAACACTAACCACTAAGGCAGCAAAGACATTTCCAGTGAGACACATGCTTAATTAGAATTACTTTAGCAGAGAGCAGTGACCTCCCAAGGAAACGGATTTCACACAGATCAAGGCAGGCCCATTGATTTGCTGGGGTAAAAAACGAAGTGCAGTAACGTAACAAGGCAGACAGGAGCGTAAAGCTGACATGTCCAAGGAACATGCATTGTGTCACGATACACAAGAGCTGCTTGTGCCGCTGCATGCAGCAGAGACTGTGCAACATCCAAGCTTGTGCAGAGGGTCCTCCACCACTCCTGTCAACGCGATGTGCTTTACTGAAAACAGGCAGGTGTTATGAACTTGTACAGGCCTCAATTTGGTTTAAAGAATTGAATGTATGGTTATCCTAGTGCTTTACTGTGTGTTTAATGAGAACTTGTCTGAAAAAATTCAATGGTGGTAATGTGAAAATAGGAAGAAGGGCTGAAACATGTTTTCATTTCTTGGAGCGTTATCATGCATTTACACAATCTATACATTGATCACCTGAACTTTTTCTAAATTTATAAAATGGGTGGGATTTGTTTAAGGAAGGTGAACAGCAAAGCAAAGATTACCAAAACAGCAATTTTTTTTTTTTTGGCATTCGGCATGTGAGGACCCACATACACATGTCCTGTGCAACTGGTTTATTCTAACCTTGATGACAGACTGATGAGATCAGCTGGGAGATGCTCCCCATTGGTCACTTTCACTACTTCCCCTACTGCCACCTACACATCCCAGTTTAAAAATGATTAGAACAGAAAAATAAGTGACGGGAAAAAAATAAAACAAATGGACAAAGACAAAAAGACAGAGTTTGAAATTATTATACAAACAATACATTGTTAATTAAAATGTCTGAGGACGAGTTTTTCAAAATCTATTTTAATCAGGTCAGAAAGAAAACAGCTAAAATATTCTCATTTTTATTCAAATGAAGTGTTTTACTATAAAGCACCAATTTTAAGCTGCAGAAAATACTGATAATGAACACTAAAATTAAAGCAATTTGCTTATTTCTCATCTGAAGTGTTTCTAGCCACTGCATATACATATATTAAAAAAAAAAAAAAAAACAAACAACACAACAACAAAAGATTTTCCACGAACTTTCCTGAAAAGTTAGGTGAAATTATTTTGTATCTTCAGTTTCAATTCTGTAAGTTCCAATTTATACTGAACTAGAAAGAACAAAAGAGGATTAAGCTTCAGAGAGTTGAGTCCTTCCACCACAAGAGATTAGTTTCCTAAAATAATTAAGATCCCTTTTTCCCCCAGAAACTTTCATTGCTGGCAAAACAAAAGGGATTATATCAGCTAGAATAAAAAGGAGGCCCACAGATTCTGATTATTGTAGAAGTGCAAAATGTAAACTGCTAGTAACAGAAACCTAGAAACCAGAACAGATGACAGGGTGTTCTTGGTGACCATGTGAAGATGAAACTTTGAGAGGAAGAGCACACATTATTAAGCAGATAGAGATGATGTAAAGGCAGAAGGTTCTCTCCTGGAAGAAAGATTACAACAGGCCTCCAGGAATACCACTGAGGAAGAAGTTTTAGCCATAAGAATTTCAAAATTGGACTCATAGAAGCGATCAGGAATCAAAGAGTCATCATGGCAAGTTGGATCCTAGAAGAAAGTCTGACAAAGAATTCAAGATGAATGATAGTCATCATTGAGACAAAATGGAAATAAAAAAAATGGAAATTAAAAAAAAAAGAGGTGAAGCAAAGAAGAGATAAAAGTCCCAACATGTCCAGTAGCACCTAAATTTTATTCCACTATACCAAGATAAAGTGTATGATTATTAGGGGAGGGGAGGCAAAGGCGGAGACACAGAAAGAAGGCTGTACAATCAGTTTCTGTTTCTCAGTGCATACCTACATGACTGGAGAACACTGAAACAAAAGGGTCCTTCCAAATTGAAAAAGGCACAAGAGTTAAGAAATCTGCTCAAAGACTATACTCTCTAACTTCAGGATTCTTTTTTCAGTATTCTGAGACGATGTAAACTGCCTACGCTATGGGAAGACATTAGGGTTAGCTCATGACAGTTGGCGTGAAAGAAGCTATTATCAGCCAACAGAACAACTGTTCTTGCAAACTTGTGTATTGTCTGTGACAATACTGGTGGAGAAGCACCAACAGAAATTATGAATGCTTCTCAGAGCAGAGTAGGCTTATGGAAGACACCTATTGAGAAAACATCTGAAGTTATGATATGCACTAGCAATGAACAGATAAAGACCATGGGAGAATTAACAGAATTATCTATTTAAAGTTGGTAATAGTTACAAATATTGTATAAGAAACTACACTATATTTTGAGCTATAGTGGTAATTGAAATAAATTATGTACTGGTATTCACCAGAATCTGTCACAGATGCATGTAGGATACTAACATTATTATTATGCATGTATTACCAGATTCATTAACGGGACCACAGCAGTTTTACACCTAATCCATAATTATACACATTTCAGTAATGATCCCACTTCTATCACAAACCAGATGTATGTAATTTCAAGGTAAAAGATCTAAGAAGGTGAAATACAATCAATCTTTTAAAAATAATCTTAACCAAAAGACTATGCTATTGACCTGATCAAATAGATGTTGAAAAATGTGCATCTTCCACATAAGAAGATGTGAATTTCTTAAATAAAACTGTCCAAGGAAATGACGATAAACAATCTCTGATTGTCCATGCAACTTTCACAGTAGTAGATTATATAAATGAAGTCTTGTTTTGAATATATGAAAATATTTGGAGTATAAAATTGAATAAATTGAATACTCAGTTTATAAAGACACTGCTATTTTGATAGTTTGTACCTTACATTGACTTTTTTTTTCCTGATTCAACTACCAAAACTGGCAATTATATCTGTTAAAATTAATTTTTGTTGCCTCATATTTTATTTTGATTTGCTTTAAATATACAATTTCTTAAGTGCCTATCAAAAAGTCAACCAATCTGGTTAAATATAGTAGTTGAGACCCAATGTTTAGGCAGAGATTTCGTCTTCTTTTTTTTTTATTATTATATCCAATATAAACATAACAAACTAAAATTTTCTTAGGAATAAAAAGAACGACAGTGTAAGTTTAAAACTGTAATTGACACAAACTGTAATTGACACAAATAACAAAATATTGCCTGAAATTATAAGCGTCCAAATTATTAAGTGTCCAAATTAACAAAAAAAAAGTATTGGAGAGAAGCAGCATTTTTGTTTATACCTTATTTCCTTGGAGCAATCACAACTTAAATAAATAAATGAATAAATGCAGGGTAGAGAAACCAGCCTCTACACTATAAGCATCAGTGGGCATCTCTACCTTGATGAGAGCAGTACAGTGTCAGCAGGTATATACTCTTTGCCTTTTATTATAACTATATCTCCAACATCTACCTGAAAGAAAACTGGGAATTGGTTAATGGTCTCAAACAATATACACTATCCTTTTGTTCTAAGCAGAGTAAATATTTAATTTGCTGAATTTGCTAGAAAAACTGAAAGAAACTTATACACTTTTAGAAAAGCCTACAGCCATTAGTACTCAGAGGTCACTGCGGTTCTCCAGAAACCTATCCTTTAATCTACCCTACATATTGCTTTGCTTTTGCTGGTTATGGAAATAAAATATTTTACTGGTAGATTGAAGCTAAGTTAAAGAAGAAATTAATCTCCTTAAGATCAAAGTTCTTTCTCAGCACACTGTAGCCCTCATGTTGGCTTCCCCAAATTTATAAATCTACTTCCAGAGAATCTTGCCTCCAAATCATTGTGGGATAAATTTGATTAAGTTATCAGGTATTTAAACTAATAAAACTAAGAGACTGAATGAACTAGATAGCATTCATAGCTAGAAAGTTGATTTAAGAGTCTTTAAAGTTCTAATGCTTTAAGCCAAACAAATCTGCATATAAACAAAGTAACTACTTGCTAGAATTAAGTTTCTTGCATACAATTACAAATAATTCAAAGTAACTGTAAAATTTTGCTAAATGTGAATAATCTTAAATCAATCATATTATTCAGGTGATTTTTCACTGAATTTTAAACCCCCTATTTAACGGCAGCTTCCTCATTCATGTCACCAGAACTGACTTGACTTAAAAATACATTTTAAGAGGCAAGAATTAACAAATATAAAAAATAAAATACAACAAACTATACATTTCCCATGATAGATGTTCATTCTTATTAAGGACACTATTTGGGGAAAAGAAGTATGAAAATTATATTATGTTATAAAAATCCCTAGAAAGCATTTATACACACACCTTTTCCCAGTGGACAATCTCCCATGCACCATTCCGTAATACTGAAAAAAAAAAAAAAAAAGGAAAATTCTTCTGTTGTACAAATAAATAATATACAGGTATATGTTAAAGTTTTTAACAAAAGCCATACTGATAAACACAATTATAGCGCACTTAAAAACATGCTGTATTCCCATTAATGCTGGTAATATGTATTTCATATGACACTTTTTGTACTGCAGAAACTTATTACAAAGTAAATCATTATTGATAGGAAAATCAATTAAATCTGATGATCATTGTATCATATCAGAAGCTACATCTTCTAAAAAATGTAGTAATAGGAATAAAGAGTTACAAACTATCAAAAAAAGTTTAAAAGTTTCTTTTGAATTAATTTGGAAATTAGTATGGGGAAAAAAAAGCAATTCAATGAATATATACTTGCTCAGTTTAAATACTGGCACGAGGATCATGTCCCAAAACAGTTTCACACAAAGTCATCAGCAGGGTTATGATTCACTTGTTACTGTTATTGGCATATCATGGAACTCAGGCTAAATTCAGTCATCTGGAGACATCACCTCTATAAATATATTATCAATCTCCCAAATCAACCCATGCCATTCAGTGTAAGATTTACTATACCATTTCCTTGACCCAGTAATGAGTACTGCAAACACACTCCATCAGCTTCATTTTAAATATCGCTACTACAATTCAAAAAAATTGATTTTTTTTTACATTGAAATCATCATTTTGCCTGATTGTCCCCACTTCCTGCATACTGCAAAGACCCACAGCATGAGGACAGCAAGAATATTGTTCCAGGTAACTCAAGACACTTGATGACTGTGCCACAAAATAGTTTTTCTTTTTGTCCTATTAACAGCATAACTGTGACAGTGGAGTTAGAGAGTTTTGAAGCTGGCAGAGTTGTCCAGGAGCATCTCAAAAGCAAGCACAGCCAGAAGCAAAGCTCTGCACTGCCCCTGCCAATGCAAGCTCTGCCCTCCCCTCACACAGGGCTGCAGGCTCTCACTGCTCATGGCTAAACTCTGTGAGGAGCCAGCTTAACTCACTAAGTGGTAGGTTGGTTTTATTTGCTGGGTTTGCCTGGTGTAGGTAGTTGAAATGAGCTTGCAAGTGGATGAGTCACACATAAGAACGTATTGCAAGACCTCTACCCTCAGCTTAATCCAATAAGCTTGTTAGCACAGCTAACAGACTGGCATTCAATCAAACCTGTTTTCTTAAATAAAATAAATAAATAAGAAGCAGTGTAATTTGCCTTTTTTATAACTGTTAGAGAATTTGCCTATAAAAAGTCATAGCCTTAGAAGTCTGGCTTTCAAATCTGTATCATGCAGCTCAGTCGATCAAAAACTTCTGCAAGAAATATTTTTAGTAATGGAAGTTTAGGAAATTAATTACTACTATGTTGTGAATCAAATGCTGGCCATTTAAGATCAGGCAAATTAAGGGAAACCCACACTGATCCATATATGCATATACTATTTCATTAATAATTTTATATATTTAAAAGAATTGAAAGTCAAGCTGGATTTATAACACATTAAGGGGCTACTTTTCAGAGCTAAAGAACTGCTGAATAGATAATAAAAAGATAGAGTACCACACGGATTAACTCTAAATTACTGCTTTGACAACAGTGCACCAAGGTTGGTGTTGCGAAGATATGAATCACTATTAATCACTATTAAGGAAAATCTGCTTTTTCAGTACTAGTGATATTTTATGCATTCTCATTACAATTTCAACTCAAAGATATTTTTCCCATGCCTGGAATTCTAGGAATAGTAACCAAAGAGCCTCATGAGAGGTAAACAAGGTTTGAGAGACAATAAAACAACACGTTCCTACTGCAGGTATAAGTTTGAGAAGGTGCTTGAAGATTCTGTTAAACAAAATTGTTCACCATCTCAAAATATAGGAATCCTTGATGAAAGAATGCGACAACTACATTAAGCTTTTCTTTGTTTTTATGTACAAATATGAGAGTATCTGTTTCTCTAGTGCTGTTCTCTGCATAACATTCCTAAACATCTCTCCTATCATTACCTAAAACATCTACTAAAAACGTCCAACCTAGAAGGGATGCTCAAATGCTTTATGGTGTAATTAGAGACTGGAAAATCACCAGTACTTTCAGTCAACATATTCATCAGAATTAGTTGTCCTGTGCCACTACCCTATTCCTTCCTTATCTCTCATTGAGCCAGTAGTTAATTTAAGATTTATGGACAATTTA
>JAVCKT010004115.1:0-10932 GCA_032273925.1 Rhynchotus rufescens
GAGCTCTAAGAAATACTGTAATGCCGCTCTGGAGAAGATATTTGATGACTGCGTACCTGGAGGCGCCAGCTCCACACCATGATCACGGTGTCCTTTATGAGTCTATAAATATCCCTGCTCATTCCTGCCCTGCGCAATTCCAGCCCTTGCTGTTCTTCATTGCCACAGCACTGCAGGCAAAAACTTTTAAACCAAGCCCCTACCATTGGGAAAGGCAAGTTTCTCCCCGCCTTATGGTGTATCCTAGGCTTTCCTCAGAGGCCTTGCATTTAGGGCAGATTAGCCCCACAGCAGCTATAGGCAGGTCTCGATGGTACATCTTTTCTTTCAAGGCTGCTTAGCTGGATACTTTACAGTTGAACAGACTCATTCCTCTTCTGTCCACCATGGCAGAGCAAAGACTTGGAAGGTTTCCTTGCTTGCAGTGACCCCCTTCATGTGTTCCATCCTGACAACACCTGGCCATTAATATATTGATTTCAATATATTGTTTCAAGATTCCCCAGCTGAACAGAAGACCTGAAGAGGGAGTGTTTTTGTTTCTGGCTCCAAATGGTTCTTAGTAACCGGGCATCTGCACCTTTCTTATTCTCCAGTCTTATTTTAAAGCATCTATGTCCTGTTTTAAATGCTATTGCGAGAAATGCAAGGTTGAAACACACCAAGCCAACTTCGTGACACAGATGGTGAGATCTCCAAAGCAGACAGGAGGCAGCACTGTGGCATGGGCTGAGAGTCACAACGCAGCCTTGCAACGGAGCCTGCAGCTCCCGTAAGGGCCCTGGGGAGCACCTGATGCCAATTTGGCACCAAACTTACTTAGCAGAATCAGGGGTGAGGCACCAGGACCTCTGCTGTGCTACAGAGTGAGAAACAGCAGCAGCAACCAGAAAACCTCACGAACAAATCCCTACACTGAAGCTCTTACCTGCAATGTGGAGGTTCACTGTAGTTGCACTATCCAGCTATGAGCTTTGCTCACCAGGCCTGCACAGCAACACTGTGTTTGGAGATCATGTTTTCCACCACGTGCATGAGCAAGGCTGCCCACCTGCCCTGTCAGCATCGTGATGATGGTGACAAGTGACCCTACTATGTCCACTGACGTGCCTGTAGCCTGTGCTTTAGCTCCAGTTCTTGGAAGCGGCAGTTGGATATGAGGCAGTCCTGCCTACTGTCCTCTTCTGCACGCGACCAATGACACTTTTAAGCTCTACTTGCTCGCATAAAGCTTTTGGAAAAATACCACTCAGAAACAAGCAATAAAGATCATCAGGTAGAGCACCATATAATCTTACGTTAGGAAAACACATTCAAAAAGAAACTCTGTATAGAGCAAGAGAAGCCTGAGACTGTAGAAAGACCAAGTGCTGCTCCATCCTCCAATCAACCTGATTTTATAAATTTGCAACATACATACCCAGATCAGCTTTATTTTGTTAACATATCCCTGTCAAGAGAAGTTATAGGCTTCCTCCTTCTACCCCTGCTCCCCTCAATTATTTTTTAAGCAAGAAGTAAAGAGAAGCAAAAAAAACTGAATAATTCCCCAAGCAAGGCAATCAGGGGAAGGATATGTGAGCGATCTACAAGGAACTGACACAGCTGCTGAGCGTTGAGTAGGAGACTAAGCAACTGCTAGGAGGAATGTTGGTATGTTGTAAGAGGTAGCGTCAACCATCAGTATTAGCAAAGAAAACAGCCAGACTGCAAAAAAAAAATCACCAAATGTAGAACTTCAGTATACAGCATAAGAATCCACTGTAGGAAGCTACTAGCCAATCCTATGATGAAAATACCCACTCTTGTCATAATATAAAATAACACCATCTAACATCAGAGGTCTGGCATCATTTCTGTTAACAGAAAAAGAAATGTTGGATCTGATTTTAAAAAAAACTACATAGTGCACACAAAACCATACGGTGTGGCATAAGCAGCATTGAATTCCGACTGCACACAATTTTAGACAAACAGTTGTGGTGTGCAGGCAGATGGACCTACTGACTAATCATCTATAAAATGTGCTTTTCCTTACCTTAAATGTCCCCAAGCTTACACTGCACATACCCTAGTACATGCATGGTCTCTCAGGCACAGTAGAAGCATGTATTTTCTTCCTGGAATACTTTTAAAAAGTGTTTCTACCTTGGCTCGGTGTCAGCTCCACCCTCTGGGTGAGGGTCTCTAGCTGATGATATCAGCCGGAAGAGACAAGGCGACCTAAAGAAGCAAGGCTGCACTAGGAGAGGAGCAGTGCACAGCTCTCCCCGTTCATGTTGCTCCACTCCCATGCAAAGATGTCTGCGGCAAACCCAGATATTTAAGAAAACCAAAGCAGTCCCTTGCCAGGCAGTTCTCTCTCAGTGTTTACATGAATACATGGTATTTTGTACAGCAGCCGCCCCTCTTATGTTTCACTACTTAAAATTAAACAGCCAACTGATTGGGAAGCAGCTCTGCCTGTCAAAACACTTTAAATGGTAGACTGTGGAAGATTTAAATCTAGCAAAGCAACTTAGGCCAGATCAGCTCTGGGAAGCTCAGAAAATAATTTTGCCCTTCCTGAATCCAGTGTTACTGTATACGTCCAAAAAACAGTCTTACCTGGGCCTGCTTGCACTTTTTAAGTATAATGAAAAAGAACTACAAGAATTGTTAGAATTTGAGTGGGTTATTTTTAATCCATAATAGCACATAGAAGAGTAAAAAAGAGATAGGGTAGATTTCTCGTAAGTACATACCAGTCAACATTTTTGAAGTGTGTGTTGAACATAAGCAAATATAGCAGGATATGCTCTGATTTGGTCTCCTATGGAATATAATGTAAGTGCAAGTACAGACTCACAATCTGGGGCTAACCCTACACCAGCTCTGACTCACAAGTCCCTCTTGGCAGCAGAATGAGCTCCGCACTCCTGGAAAGACCTTTTTTCTACCACCCTGGTGGCCGCACATCCTGATGCGACAGAACTTTGCATGATGCCATTTTTCTACCCTCCTAACCCTTGTGACTGAGACACATATCAAAATGCAACCCAAAACAATCGCTGCTGTCAAGTGCTCATAGGAACCTCCTGTTGGTTTGATAAAATGAAGTCCTTTCTTTTCCTGGGCCAAATCTTGATCCAGCTGGTATCATCACAGCTCCCTTTGGCTTTAATTTAATGTGGCTGTGACCAGGCCTTTTACCACATCCTGCAGATTACAGCATCGCAGGAACAGCTTTCTCTGACTTGGCAAATCCAACTGCACTTCCAGAAGGCAGGTCACAGCAAAAGGACCTTGGGTGATGTAGCACACTGTGAGGCAGCGCTTCAGTGCCACCAAACCAGGCAGGTTTCTCCCCACTCCCATCAGCAGCACAAAATGACAACTTCTTGACTGTCTTCCCTGGCGGCCACACAATTACTTCAGTGGCAATTTCACCCAAATCACGATTGCTCTAATGAGCTCTGCAAAAGTTAGTTCTGCTTCAGTAAATGACTATTAACAGCACCAGCAGCTTTCAGAAACACAGCGTCCCTTAGTGATTTGCCTGGTAAGTCAGCTCGTGCATAATCAAAAGGATGCCTTTTTCTGTCAACTTTGCAAATCTAGCTTGCTCTCCAGGAACAAATTCTCACAAGCTGCACGCAGCAAGAAGGTGTATCAATAGCACAACAAAAATTTTGCTCCCTGAGCAACACGGCTCTTTTGGATTACTTCAGATTGCCCCTGTGCCCTCCATACCCAAGCTGGAGTGGCAGTGAGGAAGCAGTAATTGACCTGGGGCCCAAAGGCCATACCCAGCTCCTAACTCTCAGCTGTACTGCTCCTGCAAATCCTTCAGCAGCAAAAGCAGTGGGATTTTCTCTTTTTCACTCATTATCAATGAGTGATCATTATCATTATCAATCACTCTCACTACACAGCATGTGAGAAGATGCCACTGAGAGGTAGTCACTCCTCTGTGTGGCTTCGAGTCTTGCTGGAGATGAACTCACCTAACAGCTCTCCCAGGAAAAAGGCTTTGTGTGGGATGGTGGCAATAGCCCTGAGCATGAATTGGGACCCTGGGAATCTGCACAGCAGAGTGAACAGGGATCTAAGTGCCAGGAGCAGTTGCAAAGCCCAAACATCCGTGCGCTGGGCTGGGAAGCTGCTTGCAAAAAGGCTGTGTGACGCTGGAACAGGAAGAAGAGTATATCCCAAACCTGCCACCTGGAGACAACAGCTCAACTATGGTTAATTTGGTGGCTGCAGTAAGGCCATAACAAAACGATTTCCCAGTGACAAAATTCCCACCAGTTTCAAAGAGAACAAACTTGGAAGGGGGCTCCTGTTCCTTTCTGTTATAATCATTTTTCAGTCTAGGGAAAGATTTTTTTTCTATTTCTTATTTTCTATTTTTCAGTATTTCTGAACATATCTAGTGGCACAAGCACAAGTAGCTCCGACATTGTAACATTCCCCACTCACTCCTGACATTTAAGTCGTTAGCCATTTCCTACGATCTCAGCTCTGGCTACAGCACAAAAGAAAACCCGTAGGGCATCAGAAGAGAAGCGAAGAAGGGAAGAGAAGGCTAAAGAGGCCACAGGCAGAGCCCAGTCACTGGCCAAGAAGCACTGAGGCCCTGGTCCTTCTCCTTCATTTATAGCAACCAAGTCCTCTCTTCTGAGGCAAAGCCACTGCCATGACCCAGTCCACACTAGTGTCCCTCTCCCCTAGTGGCTTCTGTCCCAGTGCATCACTCTTGTGCATCAGAACAGAGCTTTGCAAGAAATCTCTAAGTGAAGATGATGGTTGTCCCTCTCCCTGGTAAAAGCACAGCCGGCCTCTTCTACATTTAGCCTCTCCGTCTTTCAACTCCTTTAAATTAGGACATTCCTTCTAATGGGGGCTTAGGAGAACGTACATCACCTTGGAATCGCATAAAGAACTGTCCCTGGTATGCTGCCACAATGCAATAATACACACAGTCGGAACAATAAATAAAGAGAAAGACATACATGTTTTAAATATAGGTTTCCATTAAAAGCATTACAAAGACGACTTTTCTCATTATGAAGACAAAAGAAAAAAAATCCACCTCTACTGCAAAAACAAAACCAAAAAATTTAAAAATCACCCCTTTGCAAGTAACTTTAATGAGGAAAGGTGCAGGGAAGGGAGGGAGAGAGGACTGAGAGAACCAGCAAGTGTTCAAAAGGGCAGATGCCCTCCATCTCTGTCACTTTGCAATGGCACCTTCTTCTCACAGAGTCAGGTCCGAGCGCCACAGAGTTCTCACGTAGAGGATTTCACCACCTGCTCATAGGGGGGAGGCGGCGTGTTGCAGTAGGAAGGTGGGGGAGGATAAACTGGGTTCCCCTGTGGGGAATTGGGCTGGACGTGGAAAGCCATCGCCATGGGATTCATCGCAGGTCCGCCTGGATCTGTGTAATACGGCATCCCAGGTTGTTGTGACCCTGAAGAAAAGAAAAAAGGAGAGAAAAGGCATCAGCAAGGGCACAGGCAACCACTCAAGGGGCAAGAGATGGCCAGCCTGGCCAGAAGCCCCACGCAGCTCGTTTTACAGAGCCCAGAACATGGGGCCAAGGTGACACTCAGAGGCTGCCTCTGCTTCAAGGCCAGCTACTCACTGAAAATGTAAAACGCCTCAAAGTGTTCATCAGAGCAGAGACAAGGGGCCGTGCTTCTTCCACTCCAGAGAAAAGACCAAACCACAGATTGGTAGGAACACACATTGCATTTGCTCACTGACTTTTCACCAAAAGGAAGGCTTGATTTTAGCGCATAGCCTCCTGTGGACATCACACAACTTCAGCTTATGGAAGTTGCCAGGGCCTCTATCTGAACCTCTAACCTGGTTTCCTTCCTTGCCACTCATCTCGTGGGGTTCTGCACCTGGCTCACCCACACACAAGCAAGCAAGGATGAGGAGGCGCAGAGAAACTGGGAAAGCACTGTGAAGTGCTGGGATACTGACCACAAGCTCAGCAAAAACAGCAGGAAAAATGGGTTGCGGTGAGATTATCTCAGGCTCCAAGGTCTGAAGAGCAGTAATGAGAGTCCAAAAGCAGGTCGTGTTCATCAGGCTGCCTAAGGGCCTAACCTTGTTTCTATCTGCCTGGTCTGCCCATGAGGTGCCATGAAAAACTCGAGCCTTTCTCTAAAATTAAACCTAGTACTTGTGCTCATCTAGTGGCAAGGCCTTCCCTTGTTACCTATTCTTGGGGTTGTTTTCAGGTCTAAAGGTATAGTTTAGTTAATTTGGTTTTCCCCCGCCCCAACCCTCCATTTTCTGCAAAAATGGGTGTCTAGTAAAGCCAAAAAAAAAGCCCCAAAAGATGCAGAATGGAAAATGACTTCTGACAGAGAAGCTTCACTGCAGCAAAAAAAGTACAGAGTGGAATATGGAAGGCAAATCAAGAAAAGACGACTTGTGATAAACTGGGTGGTAGAAGGAAAATGTTTGGCTTTCCTTCACTTCTGCTAGATGGTATACACCTTACTTTGATTTTTTTTTCCTTCACTTATTCACAAGAGGAAAATATCATTGTTTGTTTTGGACACCTATTATTTTGTCAGCATTGCAGAGTGTCTCCTTTCTTTCCTCTATTCACTGATATGTAGGTCTAAAGATATTAGGAACACAAGGGAAGGGAACAGTTCTGTTACCCTTGGTCTCGAAGCCACTGCTGTACGCTGCTGATGTGCATCAGAATTTCATTCATCAGAGGCAAGGGCTGGGTGGCTTAGTGAAGTACCTTTCCTTTCCTCAGTCCCACAGTTTTCAAAGGAAATAAAAATACCCCCTTTTTAATGCCTTGGCACATACAGGAAATTAGAGAAACTTGTATAATAAGCAGTTTCTGACCTGACGCAGTGTTGACTGGTTGCCTGGTGTAAGACACGTTAAAAGTAGGTTCTTCGACTAGCGGAGGAGGATACATCCGCCTTCGGATGAAGAAGCCAGCTCCACAGCAGAACAAAACTCCCATCATCAGCAGGAACCTAGGCAGAGAGGAGAGGGAATCAAGCCCTGCTGCCTTCAGGCACCCCTCAACCCAAGGCAGCTCCTTACGAGAAGCTCCAACTAGTGATCGGCAACTTCACTATGATTTTTAGCACAGTTTCTGAACAGATTGCTGCTGTCATTTGAGGTGGCTGCATGTTCTTAAATGAATAGCACTAATTCTGTCTCCTATGGGAAATCCTATAGTTAACATTTAAACTCCAGCCAGAAGATGGAAACATTCAGTACAGAAGACCATGAGTTTTGCTTTGTGCTCTCTAGACAGGACACATGTTCTTAAGAACATCATTTTGTTTCATTTTTTTTTCCTTTCAGATCCTATTCCAACCTGACTCAAGTTCCTTCCCCATGTCCTTGCGCTGGTTCAGTGCAGACACACATCTGCAGTGAGGGTATCAGGAGATTTTTGCACTTAGAAGTATTTCCTACTGTTTGGACATCATTAGCTATCAGACAAGGTAGCGACTGATGAAAGCACTTGTAAATACAGCTGGGATGCTGGCATTTTCTTGCCCAGTGCCAATGGCTCTTCCATCTATCACTGTCCCCTCTTTCTTTGCTTTCAGGGCCCCTTTCTGCAGGACAAGGAACAACTGGGATCCTTTGGAAGCACTGGAGGTAAGAAGGTATTTTCTCCCCCACCAAAGCTGACCAGGGAAGCTTGCATGCAATGTTGCTTTCTTCAGGAGCATCCCAGATGACCAAGATGGACAAAGTGACACCGCAAAGCCAGGATATATTTTATTCAAAGGGTCAAAAATCTGTTGGTGTTTCAATGGTGGAAATGAGAGCAGAATGAGGTTCTGTTTTTCTAAGCCAAAATTAATACATTCCTTTTTGGCAGCGTTCCTAGAAAGGATTTGTTCTGAACAGAAAAACAGAGATTTACAACGTCACCCTAGGGATTCAGACGCAGAACTCCTAGTTATATCAGTAAGGATTGTACATCAAAATCCCACAGGCAGCTTTGAGAAATCTCTGTATTATAGTATGCATAAGGCTTCTGTTTTGCCATGTTTATTCATTCCAATTTTGAACTTAAAAAACAACAAAATTCTAAATTCTACATAAAAATACCTAAAATCAGGTCTTCTAGAATAGCTTTTGCTTTCTCTAATAATGAGAAGGTTTTATTTAGCTGTTTTTAAAAATTCTGTTCTAAAAAGAATTTATCTTATTTTTTCATTATACATAAAAAAGTGATTAGTTTAAGCTTTATCCAGATTACTAAGCTGCTGGTTTCATGAGCTCAAATCTTTCTGCCTTCTTTTCCCGTCATCTCCGGTAAAATCCTCATAGTCACAGACGTTTGCTTCCTTTTTAATTGAAGCCTCAATTCATGTGCATACTGAAACTCTGCATAAATGCACAATCCTCCTTACACAATCCGCTCTTAAAATGGAGGGCCTGCAAAAATGGACAATGCTGCCACTCGGGAGTAGCTGCATCAGGTATGAGGAAATGAGTAAAATTAGATAAAAGTTAGAGCCTATACACACCAACCCAAAAGGGAAACAGAGGAGGTCATCCAGAGACAAGAAATCTCCTTTTCCAGTGGTTTTTTTTTGTGTATTGGATAGCTGAGCATCAGGAGGTTTTTATATGGTAAAACCCAAAGTCCTGCATTTTACCTGTACCCAGGCAGTACTACTTACTGCACTTACTCTATTTTAAGATACTTGGGCAGAGAATATCTTGTTTCAAATCCTATGAACAGGACAAGAACAGGCCAACACAAACATAAAATTCCAAAATGTTGTCACGTACCAAAAATACCATAGTCGCTGGATAGAGAGAGTTCTTACACAGCATCTTGAACCACAGCAATCCTCATAGGAGCGACATCTGCACAGGAATAAAGACAGAAAAGGACATTAGGGAGTGTTTGCCACTCAAAGTAAAATTGCATCACATGAGAATGCAGGACTACATGGGGTGAATTTCAGCTCAACATTAACATTTTGGACAAATCCTCCACATCTGGTGCTTAAAGGAAAACAGTGTTACTGTGTTTTACTCCACAGTAAACAAACAATGCAGATAAGAAGCATGAAGCATTTAGGGTTTTATTCCTTTCCAATGCCAATTACGAGGTCAGTGCAACCTGATAACTCGTTCTCACGAGCTGGCAGTTTCCAAGGGAAACAGAGAAAACTTAGTGTGTGCTACTGTCTTCAAATTTAATGGCATTCTCAGACTAACTTCAAAAGGGAAGGAAAATCCATGGAGTCACTTTCCACTCTTTAATAAAACAAAGGAGAAAAATAAATAGAATAGGAAAAAAATATATTTTCTAGTACAAGGCATATCTTGCTGTTATTGTATGTGTACTTGTATATAATAATACAGACCTATGGATACAGGAACAAGCAAATACAAACTATACCTATATTCATTATAATGGTGTGAACTCTAGCAGGTATAATAACAGCAAGATATGCCTTTGAATTCTCCATCACGGTTTTGACAGTAGTAGAAAAGTGCAACTGCCCCATTATTTAATCCCCATTATTTAAACTTTCCTCCACAAACGCCATTCCTGTTAGTATTTTTTACAGAAAAGAACAGTTTTGAACACGCTCCAGCCGCAGCCCTTGAAGCATGAGGTGCAGCCTCACTGAGACTGAAGTCGGCACGTTCGGCAGCGGTGACGGCTGCACAGTTTCTATGGCAACGGCCGCTTCCCACACCCAGGACTCGCGCGGCCCCTGTAGCAGGAAAGGGTCTGTGGTAACACAGAAGCCTCAGTATGTGGCAGACTTTCCCCTTAGCTGGAAACGGTCAGGTTCAGATTGGCAGGGACAGGAGAGGGTTGCCGCACTCAGCTCCATCTCTTTTTAGGGGTTTTACTGCAGCACGCTCAGCCCTTAGTTAAGCACCTAGCTTCGGAAGGCAGGCCCAGCTGCTTAATTGGGCTCCCCTATTTGTATCCAAAGCTGAAAAGAAATCAATGGGCCGGCTGCACGGGCGATTACACATTTACACTCTCGGGCAACAAGCCAGTGCTCCCCAGTGCCAGGTCACTGAATACGCCAGGTCACGCAGGCTCCGGCCTCCAGTGGGGTGAAGGGCCCAGCAGGCAACGAACCCCGCTGCCCTGCGCGGGGGCAGAGGGGCCTCCCTTGGGCTGACAGGGAGGCAGGACGACCTCAGCTAAGGTAGGTCGCTGAAGAGCACGGTCATGGCTGTTGATATATTCAGGCACGAGTGAAATGCCAGAAGGGAAATGCCCCCCAAGATGCCCCATAACCCAGGGGCCTCCCAACCGCCCACTTCTCCTCTCCACAGCTTGCTGTGATTCCAACAACTGCCCGTGGGGGAGCTCCGACCTGGGAAAGGCAGGGAAGGAGATCCCAGCTACATCAGGGTGGGTCTCCTCCTGGAGGCAAGCCAGGCCGGACACGGCAGCACTGCCAGCACCTCAGCATTTCCACCTCTCTCCTTCCCCACACTGGCCCTTCCAGCACCACGGGCTCCACTTAATACTCACCACAGCCTGAGGCACTGGCAAGCACTGGGACCCTGCTCTTCTGTCCAGCTTGGAAGTCCCAAAGACCTCTCCCAGATTAAGCCCTGAGTGCTTATGTTTATCGGACTCCAAGTAAAATACAGAGCCCCCCTTCTCCTACCTTGCTTATTTTGTATGTTTTCTCTAGAGCAAGAAGGGATGAGGGAAGGTTATTTAAAATATGTAATCATGGTCATATAAACCATCAAAATTACTCTCTACAACAAGTAGAGATAGTGCTTTTATTTGAATAAAAATACTTTATTCTTTTATTCTGCATCTGTTTCACTACAAGAAAGACACTGAGATGCTGGAATGTGTCCAAAGAAGGGCAACAAAGCTGGTGAAGGGTCTGGAGCACAGAACTTACAAAGAGCGGCTGACGGAACTGGGGTTATTT
>JAVCKT010004115.1:16328-27507 GCA_032273925.1 Rhynchotus rufescens
TGTGGAGTCTCCTTCTCTGGAGATTTTCCAAACCCGCCTGGATGCCGCCCTGTGCCCCGTGCTCTGGGTGTCCCTGCATGTGCAGGGGGTTGGACTGGATGATCTCCAAACCTTAAAGATTCTATACTTCCCAAGCTGACAGGCCGCCCCCTTTTCCACCTTCCCCTCCAATTTCAGACTAAGCTGCCTGTGCCAGCCCCCAACTCTAGGAGAAAGTTCAGAGCTATAAAGCAAAAACTAGGTCAGTCATTTGATACCCTGGTCATGACCTTCAGCTCTTCTCTCAGTATTCACTCTCAGCAAGTTCAGATGCCTGTTAATGTGGTGGCCTAGCTCTGCAAGGGCTGTGCATATGGCACCTAGGAGCTTGACCCATGGGAGAAACATTGAACATTGAAGCTATTCATGATATTTTGCAGAATTATGGTTTCAAGAGCATACAAACTTAGGAAATGGTGGAGGTTTGGGGGTTTTTGTTTACTGCCTTTTTATAGAGATTGTCTGATAATTACTGCTGTCTTCCTTCAAGATACAAACTCAGCACTACTGTTCTACAGTTGAACTAATAATGCAAACAAGCCTTTCCTGGAGCTGCTTGCAACTAAATTGGTGGCCCTGGCCCAAATCCAGGTCTCTCTTTTTGCAAGGTGCCAGGCACTCAAATGGCCTGGAATCAGGCAAAACTATTACACCGGGTGCCCTCTCCCTCCCACGCTGGTTTCAAATCAGATGGAAGAATAAATCAGCAGTGAGATTACTGCCCTAAGCACACACCTGCTGACATTTCATGCAGCTGTAATTGTAATTGGAAAGCTAAGTGTATCATCAGGAAAGCCAATGTAATTAAGAGCAGTAAACATAGCAGGATGTGGGACACACAAAGTAACTCCTGCAATGCAACAAGTCCAGTACCTGGATTGTGGGGTTTTCCAAGTCTCTACTCTAGGCTTGGACAAAAAAATGTTGTCTAAGTTACTCTGAGTAACAAGAAGAGAGAAAAGCTTTTCTGTTGTTTTCTGCTAGAACATTCCTCATGGTCTCGGTAACATGCAAAAATACTGCCATGGACAGACCACCAAGCAAATATCTTGATAAGGACTTGCACACAAAACTCAAATGAGTATGACCACCCAATAAATTCAACACAATTTAATCAGTGACCATACACAGAGTTAAAATGAAGGGGAGGAACGAAAGAAAAAAATCCCAAGGAAAACATCAGGCTGTTCAAATGTACTGCAGGAAGGTATTTTTGCTAATATTATCAGATTCAAAATCTATTTTAGGTTAATAGTCCAGTTCTTACGCTGAAAGAAACACAGATTTAAGCAACATGAAATAGATAAGCACATGTACACAGAGTAAACAGTTATTTATGTTAGAAGCACATTAGCATAAAAATACAGCACTTCTGTCAGGACAGGGCAGCACGTGCGAGGCGAAAGCAGGAGCAGGCTGCAAAGGAAGAGCACAGAAACTCACAGGGAGGGATGCTGGGACAGGCTGCCCAGGGAGGCTGTGGAGTCTCCTTCTCCGGAGATCTTCACAACCTGCTCGGACGCAGCCCTGCGCTACGTGCTCTGCGTGACCCTGCGTGTGCAGGGAGGTTGGACTAGATGATCTCCAAAGGTCCCTTCCAACCTTAAGGATTCTATGACTCTGTGCTGTGAGGAAAGCCAAAGCTCACCTAGAACTGACATCAGCAGCAAACCAAGGAGGAAAATGCAGGTCTGCTGCTGAGCAGACCGAGTGATTTAGTGACAACTGGAGATACCTGATGCCTCTTGCCCTCGCTTTTCACTGAAGTCTTCCAAACCTCAGTGCTTAGAGGCTAGGTTCAAGGAGGAGAGGAGATTACCAGCAGAGGTCAACAGATGGAATTTATGCCTCCGGATAGAGGGGCTCAGAGGGTCAGGAACTGATGGGCTACATGCTACCTGGAAGCCAGTAGACCCAGCAGAGCACCTGGGAAGTCTGCACCTGGTTATTAAGAAAGTGGAGCCAGGCTCTTTATAGGACAGGAGGATGGCAGAGATTGCATATAAACTGACACAAACGAAGTTCGGAATCAATATATGTAAAAACTTTTCTACCATGAGAATAGCCTGGCACTGGAGCAGGCTGCTTGGAAGCATCACCTCCATTCTTGGAGGTTTTAAAGGCCCAACTGGATAAAGCCCTGAATAATCTGCGCTGACCCCACAGCTGATCCTGCTTTGTGGAGCAGGTTGACTGGAGACCCCCTGAAGTCACTTCCCATCTGAACTATAACTCAGGTTCTATAGGTGGAATTTCCTTCTTTTCCTTACTACTTCTCTTCAGAGTATCACATCATTAAAAACATCAGTGTATGTTCAGATAATCCACGAGGATCATCTGAAATAATGTTAATCAAATACGGGCTGACACTGAAATTCCCTTCCTCCTCCAGGCCAGTCCCTTCACTGTGACCCAGTGACAGCAGGGGCAGCGCATGTGTTGCCTTAGTGCTCAGCATTCAGACCCAAAACATTTGTGCTGCTTTACAGAACGTGCCACAGAGCCCGGAGAGGAAAGGAGAGGATTACAACCATGCAGGTTCCAGCATCTGGAATGTATCACTTCATTAAATGCTCAGATGTGACGGTCGCTAGCAACAAGGGGGAAAATAAACAGAAAAGGCTTGTGGGATTGGCCAGTCATCCTCGGAACATACTTCTCCCTGCAATAAAAAATACATTCACAGTCGTTCCCAACAAAATGCTCCCCATCAACAAAACGCAAAGCAGCCTTCCATCTGCTATTCATTCTCAATTCATAAGGGCAAAAAAATAATCCTATAAAAGTCTTTCTTAAATGTCACTGTTCCCTATACACTTAAGGAAAAGGCTTTTGAGCCTAAACATACTCACGGTGTTCTGTGCCACTATTCTCTGTAGCAAGTAAGAGAATTACCCTGACTGTCCCACTGCCAACTGCCAGCACTTCAGGTCCATCTAGAATAAGACTGAGCTGGTTTATTTACATAGGGTAAATCAATGATCCTTGCAGAGGATCAGAATCAAGTCTGTCCAGATTGCTTTAATTCTGAGCTACTTTTTGTGCATCCATACAAAGGAAAATCATGATCTAACTCTTCTAAGCAAAGGCAGGGATAATCTGACCCTCTGCTTTTCCAAAGGAAGAGAATTAGAACCCAATGACTAATTCCTACCTCAATTTTAATTTTGTTTGCTTCTTTTTCCAGGCCACAGAAAAGTAAGTGCTTCACTGAAGCAGGAGGAAAGTAGCAGACTGACAAGATCACGTGCCTGAGAAGACTAATACATGGACAAGCGATTGGTTTGGTTGGTGGAAAAAATTAAGAACACTTTTGGTAGTTTTCTGTATGAACAGTGGAACAGTTATCTCTCTCCAAAACTCACAGCAAGCTTTCATGATGTCTTTTGGGTTCAAACACACTGCAGCTTGAGTAATGGATTAAAAAAAGAAAACATATAAAATTTAGGAAAGTTCCTTAATCTAGACTTGAGAAATAGAATTATACCTAGAAAAAACATGCTCAAATTAAACCAAAGCTTACTGCCTGTTTATGTGGCCTAGAACAACCTCTAGAAAATAGAAAAAAAAAAATGGTATAATTACTTGTAAATACTTGGACAAGCAGAGATAGGATCAGTTCCCCAAAGACAAAGATCTCCAACCTTTGCCTTAGCTGTTAGTATAAGAAGCATAACCAACACGCTTTTAAGAAAGCTTTGTGCAACATCTCTAATTGCTTTTTCTTTTTAAAATAGTTACAGCAAAAGACACGTTGAACGAAAAACTAAGTCAATCAAGTCACATACAGAGAAACAGTCCTTTCTCTGAAAATGTTGTCCCTCAATCTAGCTGAATTTTCAGTACATTCATTTCAGCACACTGCTTTCTTATCCCAGGCTCCTCTTTATTAGCAGACAGTCTTATCTCTGTCGTGGGTAGCTGCAGAAGATCCTTTTCAGGAAAGATTAGCTCAGCTCTTCTGCCTTGAAACTTTCAACCAAAGGTGGTGCAGATTTTACATGGCAGTCCAGGTTGTGTTTATGTTACTTTGGGCAACTGAAAGAGAAGCAGCTATTGCACAAAACCTGCTAGGAGGAGGTGCCTCATCAGAAAATGCTGGTCCAGAGAGGCCTTGCCCCACGTGTGCCGCCTGTGAACAGACATGGGACTTGGTGTTCCCGGAGTGCCATCCATGCCCATCTATTCACTGGAAAACAGAGCACCTACCCAGGAGCCTGGGCACGACCAGGGCTCCATGGTTGAGTTGTAACAGTCTGCAAGGAGGTCTCAAGACCAGACTATATGGATATACATATGTATATGTAAATGTGTGTGTGCATGTGTGCGCACGCGCGCGCGCGCGCGTGTGTGTGTGTGTACAAATGGGGCGGGGAAAAGTCCTGCTGAAAAACCACTGAAAATCAAATAAAACGGATTATGTACTCAAGAACTAAATATATTTGCTGGTGGACTTGCTGCTCTAAAAAGTGACAGGACAAAACAGAGCCTGTTCACTGCAGCACACGCCAGATCCAGATCTGGAGAGAGGAGACGCTCTCGGGCTGAAGTTACACTTTGCGCCTTCGGATGATTTAACATCTCACCATATGCTCACGGAGGAGACCCTGTTCCTGCCTCTCTCCTCCCCCACAACATGCATATTCCTCTCTCCCATTTCACCAATGCCTGCACTCCCCACAAACAGCACCATGCTGAACTGCATGAGGCAAAATGAACAACTTTCTGGGGGGCTGCAACTCGAGTTAAGTGAGTGAAGGGCCAGACAAGTGCTCAAGTGATGGGACAAGGAGAGAGGAAGGGAGAAGCAGGAGAATTACAACCTCTTGAACTGGCTTGTCCATGCTCTGCACACTGATCCTAGGAGATGTTCAGACTTGTGTTGTGCCAAACTAAGTAATTTCTTTTTTATCTTTTTTTTTTTTTTTCCTAAACAACCCACCAGCACTATTTCTCCTCTCCCATTTCTCAGGGTAATGCACAACTTTCCATGTCCAGAGCTGTGTGCACTTCCAATTAACCTCTCTGACGGACTGGAAAATAAACACGCAGCTTTCCTACAGAATAATCCATTGGCACACGAAGAAAGCAATACACTAGTAACCAAAAGGAAACCAATTAAAAAGCAAATTTGTGTCAGAGCTTCTGCAGACAGTGCCCTCCCTCCCCATCCCCCTTGCGTTTGCAGGACTTGCTGCGTATTTATTTACCTGTGGTACAAAGAGGCTGAGCTCCCACCCCAAATCCAAATAGCTGCCGTTTTGTGTTAACAAGGGAGACAGACGCTGGCTGCAAACGTGCGTGGGCAGAACCCTAAGCAGGACACCAAGGTGGTGATGAATAACGTGCTCCTGAATGTCAAGGTACAGAGGGATTTTCAGAACAGCCCAGCTCCTTTCCCACGTTGCGGCAGAATGAAATAAAATGTAGGTGGAACCAAAGTCCTGTTGTTATTAGTATGCAAAGAAAATTAACTGATTTAAATTCACCCATCTGTTCTGGCCAACCACTTATGAGTAATTCTCAACATTTTAGTCACCTGGTAAAAAGACAGTAAGTCCTGGGCACAAACACTTCCTAACCAGTTTGTATTTGGGAGCACGGATGATGAAACCACACAGTAAGCAAGTGCCTCATTCTTCTTTCCCTAAGCCCTGCTCCTTGCCCAGCTCCCTGGCTGCTTTCTGTCTCTCCCATTTCTCTCTTCTTTCTGGCAGATGAAGTGGAGGTGGAGAAGAAATGGGAGGGAGGCTCTTGGGCAGCATAAGGATTACTGTAGTTTCCCATCCTTAAGCGAGGAGGAGTTTGCTCGGCAGACAGACAACCTGATGCTGCTACCTACTCCTCCACCGCCAGCCCCCTTTTTAGTTTCTCCTTAAATTAATACACATATGCCTGTCTCTGTGTTAAGCTGTACAGTCCAGCAACAAAGTTTACCACATCTAACTCCATATCCATACTCAATTCCTCTCCCAATCTTTTTGTTGCTGCTCTGGGCAATTCAAGTCAGAGAAAAATACACAAATCAGTAAGATACTCAAACATGTACCTACAACTGAAACAATAACCAGTTTTACAATGTTACATTTTGTTTTCATCACAAAAAGGTGCCTGAAATGGTGGGGAAATGAGTCTGTATATCTTTTTTTTTTTTTTTTCTGCCCAGTCTGGGAAAGAGGGAATAGATGAGGCACCACCCTAAAGGCAGTATAGTTAGTGAAAGAATAACAGAGCCAAAACAATCTAATCATCGCTTGAAAACACAAAGGAAGGTGATGACTACTTACATATAATATGTAGGATACAATCCTTCAAAGTACCAGCAATGCTTTTTGGCCTCTGTACACTACAAAGAAAGAAAAGAAGGTATTAATATTTACACAGGACAACAAGTGATCATAAACACAAACTTGAAATAGTTACACATACTGCAACTTTGAGCAACGAGATCTCCATTCCCACAGGCTTCACAAACCCAAAAGGCAAAGCAATGGGGAAGCTAGTTAACTTGAGCTAGCTAGTTAACTTGAATGTGCCCCATACAGATGCTTCACTGGGAGCTCTGCATGTGGGGTGCCATGGGTTCACTCGACGCACAATCGCAGCCCCAAGGCCCCGCAAAGACCTCCAATCCAACTGCATGTGTTTCCTGGCAGAACTGGAGTCTTGAAGGAATCTCAGGAATACAGAGAACTTCAGAGTCCACTGTGGTTAGAGTCACCTAAGCACGAAAGCATCCTCATTTAGACAATACCAGACACATGCAAATGCCATTAATTTGCTATTTACAAGGAATTATTCATCTTTATGGAATTCTCTGACGCACAGAGGCAGCCTTGGACAGGAACAAAAACAGAGAGCCCACGTTAGGAGAACATCTCATTTTCCTGCGGCCTGGACCTGCTTCAAGTGTTCACTAAAGCACTAGGGAGAGGACGCAGCTCTGCAGCCAGAAGCACTGATTTCTCCTGCAGACTGCCAGTATTTCCTTTATAAAGGCTGGTGACAGGCGCTTTTGGTGCATGCGTGTGCAGGCAGTGAGGGGAACGTGCATCATTACAGGCCCTGCCAGAGCAGGGGCAGCGAGCGAGAACAACGCCGATGCTCTGAAAGGAAAACCAGATGTCAAGTGCAAACTGCACCCACAACGCACCTGATATGTCTGCACATCCCGCTGACACTCCTAGCAGAAAATACAGCCCTCGTTACAGATACGGCTCCAGCAGCACCCAGCGCAGCGAGGGAAGTCTCAGGGCGGCCTCCACCAGGGCTCTCGCCGCTGCCCACACGCGACACGCGGCACATCCGCGGTGCTCCAGTCATCCGTCATGTTCCCTGGGCAGCTCACCTTTAAACACGGGCCTGCGGAACTTCATTAGCCGCCCCGAATCCCAGAATACCCAATGAATCCGGCTCAGACAAAGACAGAGTCCTTTCAGACCTCTCGCCTCACCCTCCGCTCTCTAATGAGCAGCTGATGAGCTCAATCACAGACAGATCAATTACAGCCCACAAAGACAAACTGCTATGGATTAAGCTGTTAAGACTAGAGCAGGAGGCGGCGGTGGAGACTTTCCATGCGTGTGACCAGACCTCTCCACTCGCTGCACGGCAAGGGCTCGCACCAGCCTGCAAGCTGCACCAGCTTTCGGTGCTGGGGAAAGCGCTGCAGCCTTCACTTTAAGATAAAAATAGTGGCAGCCTCATTTCTGCTTTACACAGACGCCACCGTTAAAGCAGGAGGGCTCCAGAGATGCTGCAAGAGCAAGTAGTTTTTCTCCAAATATTAAACTGCACCTTTGCCCTATTCCCCTCTTGTTCTCTTGTTTAACTCTCTTTTTTTTTTCTCTCTCTCTCTCTCTTTTTTTTTATTTTTTTTTTTTTTTGTTCTTCCCTCAAAGCTTCTGAGTTCTTAAACTTTCCTCCTAAATCTTCTCATCAGCACGCCGGTTCTTTTTAATCTGAGATCAGGACCAGGATGAGTCCCTCGCAGTGCCAACATAGCAGTCTTGTAAATCCAGCGTGTCGGCTGCTGATTTAGTGAAGAAAACACTTCAGCTCTTTGCCTTTGAAGGCTGTGAATCCGCAGGCCCTGGCTGAAATTCCGCTGTTTGCAGATCTCCCCCTTGGGAAGCCTCCTTGCGGAATTCAGTTTGGGCTGTGCGCTACTCTATGTTTTTCCTCCTGCTTCTGGACCAATATGACTCACTGTTTATCTTAACATCCTTACAGCCTTTGCCTGCTTTAATTGATACTTGGCCAGCAATGTTTTGGAGCGCATGGAGCCTGCACATCCATTACTTCTTACCCACATAAAGGAGACATTTATATTTAGTACTTACTCTGTTTGTCCTCGTCCCCATGTTTTAATCCACTTCACAAGTTCTAAAATGAATAGAGAAGATGCTTCCACCTTTCCAGGTTGTAAAATTTCTGTTTCTTCCTCTTAAATTATTTGGACTTTGCTGCAGCCACAAATACTGCTGCCACACAAAGGGTCCCACCTGGGCAAGCTTTGCTAATACCAAGCTTCCCTCTGGCTTACAGGGATTAGACACGCACACTAAGCCATCTGTAGGGCAAGGCTTTGCCTTTACACGAGACCTAGCACAGTCGGTGCTGCTTGCGGTCCTGGCGCTTTCCCGCATCACTGGGATGTGAATAACGCCCGGAAGCTGCTCTCCTGCACAGGAATCGGGTAAGCAGCACGGCAGGGCCCGATCCACACGACGTATCAGAAGGGTTTCCACACGCAGGACCAAGCGCCGCGGTCCCTGCTTAGGCAAAACTCCCGCTGATCCCCATAGCAACATTCTTTGAGTAAGCCCAGGCATAAACCCGGCTCCAAACCGCAGTGGCTACTGCTGGTTAACAGACCTCGCAGGGATCCACTGATCTGCAGGAGCAGGGAACGTCCTAACCCCGGAGAATTTCCACCTCTTTGGTATGCAGCTACCAGGGTGATGACCTGGGTAGCTAGGACACGGATTACTCTCTCGCATCCCACACACATCCTTTGAAGCAGACTGTGATCGCCTCTCTCCTGCCAGGAGCCAAATTCCCCTTTCTTTGGGGCGAGCGCGCTGGCCTCTTGGTAAAGCCCGTGAGGAGTCACACCAGTGCACAAGGGAACGGATTCTGGCAGCAGCTGGTTTTGATCCTCACCTCGAGGACTGTGTCCTTGCAGATGGTTGAGATAATTCAGATTTAAGCTCCCAAGTTAGCTAAGAAACATCAACCAGAAACAATTCGCTCCAATCCACAAAGAAAAAGAAAGAAAGGGAAGATAATTCATAGTGTGTGGTACAAAAAGACCCCGTATATCAGGACTGGCAGCCACTCTGCTAGCTCCTGCATGAAGACGGGCTGCCTACCCAGAGAATTTCTGGTAGGCGTTTGTCTGTGTCTTAAAAAGCCATTTACCATTCACGAGTTGCAAAAATGGGCTGTTTATGGTTCTTAAACTAAGCTTAGTTACGGCCCTGCTCATGCTTTTAACTTTTCTAAAAGAACATCATTTCAGATATACAGTTTCTTCTTCTACATCCTTTATCCATTCGACACAAGCAAAAATATAAACAAACCCAGGAGTAAACTTGCTTTGTAAATAAATGATGCAGGCCTAATTGGGTGCGCATCTGCAGTCTCTAAAGAGCTACCGGTAGGCGAAACAGCCAGATGCCTGAACACAGTTGTGAAGACTGGGGAATTTGGGGGAAAAAAAAGGGGGGGCGGAAAGCCCACATGAGACTATTTCTTTTTAATCAACATCTCTCTTGCAGCCTGTTTTCTCTGACAGACTGCAGCAACACGAGCTGCAAGCTGTGCTCTTCTGTGGCCTCTAAACTCATTCAGGTTTCCTCTAAGATGGGAAACATGTGGCTTCCTGCCACAGATTGAAACTGCAAACGCTGCTGCTAGCGAGAACAATGAAAAAAGGGAAGCAGTTACTCAAACACTAACCAAAGATGGGTTTTGATCACACCATAAAATATAGAATACAGAAGTATATGCGTGCTACGCTGTGTGGGAGCCTGCTCAGTGAGCACCTGAAGGTATCCTGTGGATTATGAGTTACACCTTAAAGGATTTGCAGAAATACTGCCTGGAAAGCATCTCCTCCGCGCTGCACATCATTTGAGTTCAGCTCATAGGGAAATAAATTAAAAATATACACACTCACAGACCTGTATGATCAATGAATCACTTTTTTTTAATCAAGGGCACCCTGGGTTCATGCAGAGTGCTTTCACCAAACTTAGAAAGTCAACTATTAAAACCTCAGCTAGACACAGCGAGTATTTTCCTACATAAGGACAGCCAAGGTTTGGTATGGGAAGCAACAGAAAAGCAGCCCTCAGAGGATGGAAGGGCTTGGGGTGACAGGTGGGGAGGAAGATGAAGGTACCTGCACTCTGCAGGAACACACGGACATCTCCTCAAAGCCAGATTTGGTAGGAGGCACAGGTCTGCTATTGACCACCAAGCCAAAGAAACTGAAGGGTTGGGTCTTTTAAAAACAAAATAAAACACAAACAAACAGACAAAAAACCCTACATGCTACAGCACAATTACAAGAAAACAGAACAAAACAAACAAAAAAAGCAGGAATTTAACCGCGTGGCCTGCCACACTGACAAGTCAGAAATGGCCCCCAGCGCTCTGCGATGACTCAAATAGTCAGTGGCTGTTAAATCCTCTCATCCCGCTGGGCACATCCTATGTATTAGTAGAGGTCAGGTTGATCCCAGTCTCATTCTCGTGGCTACAGGCTCTGACATTCTGCTAGGATTTATTCATCCATAGGCGAGAAGGAAGAACGAACGAAAAGTGCATACAAGATTTGGAAAAAGACCTCATGGCTTCTCAGCAACACACAGGGTGATTTAGAGAGAAGATTTCCTACTCGAGCGTAGACCCACAAAGCTGTACTGCAGCCAGGTCCCCACTACTAACTGCCTTTCCCATGGCAAGCCTCTTGCTAACGTCACCTGCACAGAACTGCTACAGCCCTCCTGGATGCTGCACTCGGCGGCCGCTCCGGGAATGAGGATGCAGAGACGGGGCCGCCTACAAGCGGATTCACAGAACAGCCTAAGGGGGAAAACAATTTGCAAGGGAGGGTGCATTCAGTTTGAGC
>JAVCKT010004118.1:0-12821 GCA_032273925.1 Rhynchotus rufescens
GTGTGCAGGGGGGTTGGACTCGATGACCTCTGAGGTCCCTTCCAACCTTGGGCATTCTATGATTCTATGATTCTTTGAAGTTAGTGATTTCCTCTGTGCTACTAGCCAAAGCCAGCTACAAACATCAAACATCATGGCTAAACTTCCTTCTCATTTTCTTCTACCAAGCAGAGTGGCTGCATCTAAGCAGTGATGGAAAAAAAACATTCCCCAAGCTGTGCCCAGACATCAGCTGGGAGGTAGATGGTTGACAAGGGTCAGGGCTACTTCAGCACTTCTGTGGTGAAGGTGTCACATCTCCATTTTCAAGCCACTGCCCTGACTAGGTTTAGTTTTCTAGTATGGATGTAGCTAGGGTGGCTAACCATAAATATTGATTTTGGGAGGGAAGGAAGGGATTCTGGGAATCGTAGTCAATCATTTGGAACTGGCAAATATGTCTTGCTTAAGAATATACCTAGATCATACGTCATGCTGCATCAAAATAACTGGATCTTTAAAACTCAGAACTGTTGAACTGTTTCTTGTTTTGGGGGGTTAATGGTTTAAAAGACAGAGGAACAGAGAGCTGGCAGCCTCTGTCTTGCTATAAAATCAGTCCATTCAGTGCCATTACAAACTCTTCAACTCTGAAATAGAGATGAACACAATCATTTACTTAAAAATGTAGCTGGAAAGAATGTGGGGGTGAACTTGCTTCTTACCAATCCCTCTATCCTTCTTTCTCAACATAGTCTCACTCTCTAATGGCAAGCAATTAATCACCAGGATTTCACAGGGAACCGGAGGTGGGATAGATTTTTCACATGGACTTACAATGTGCAGCTTTTATTCAAGTGTCTATTGTCTTCCAAACTACCTAAAACCATTTTGAAATAGGACTTCTCTATTCAAAAGGCATGCTATTAACTTTCCTGACCTTCCCTGAGAAGCGCTGCTGACACTGAAATTTTGCTAGTCATATGTGCATACATTGTAAACTGTAGAAATAGTAGATTTGGGACAAGAGAAACTAGATGTGAAATAAAAGTGAATGTTTTCTACCGCCTTCATCCCAAAGCCACATCCTATTTGTGCCCCTCTGTTCCCTTAGCACCTAGATCTGACCTTGATTTGAACTTAGCACAACTGCCCAGTGCGAAGAACTGCCTTTCTGGGCCCCTGGTGTCAGTGCAAGATACTCCCATGAAGGAGTGATAGCTACAAGCAATTGTGTAATCTTTGCAAGCCAACAGGGTCATCCTCCTTGTGTTGTCAATGACTGTTATTCTTAAAAACAAAACAAAACTAAAGTGCAATAAGCAAACTCTGAGTTGAAAGACCATCTGCTGCTGGCTCAGACGTGCTATTCAGAGTAGATACGGCTTACAGGCAGAGGAACTCCTGAGTACCTATTCCTAATAATTCTCTGAAATTTCTCTAAGCAAGGTCTTGGAAGGAGTCTTCATGGCACTTTTTCAAGAGAAACCTGCTATGGATTAACTGAACTCACTTGTACTGTCACAAAAGAGATAAGGGCAAAAGCTGATCCCTCATGACTAAGACCTAGGAGAAAGGGTTAACTCAAAAGTATCCATTTTGGGATTCTGCAGAGGGGGAGGTGTTTTGATTTAATTTCTCAGAGTTAGTGCTGCAAAGGAAGATGTGCACAAGGATTTCACTTCTGGATCTAAAACACAGAGTTCATTGGTACACCAGATGAGCAGGCAAATACGAACAGTATACTCAGTCATTGGGCAGTAGTTGTATAAACAGACTTTTTCTGCAGAATGGATTCTAGATTCAGATCCTGGGATTCACAAACAGAATCCCAAATTGCTGAACACCCTCCATCCTGAACTGCTTGTGATGGCACAAACCAGCAGGGCCTCAGAGAGCTTGGTGACAAAGTGTGATGGTTATTGGTGATGGTGGTCAGGCTGTATATCCTCTGTCAGAAGGTTTCTGGAGCAGATGATAAGGGTCACCAGAACGAATTCACAGAACAAGCCCTAGGAGCACAGTGTGTCTTTGAAAGATGCATGTTGTGGAATGACATTTGCAGAAAACACACTTCCCCCCTCCTGGTATCACTGTGAAACTAGAAACTCCTCTGTTGTAAAGATAAACTCTTGCCAGCCCCTAAGAGACCAAAATGGAGAAGACCTTCAGAATGTAGGGTCTGATGGGGACCACGAGCTTCCAAACTGTAGTCAAGAGAGTCTGTGACAGACAGGCAAGATGTTCCCCTGACTTCTTATTTCTCAGCAGAGAAAGCAAAAACTGAGCATGTGGCTGGATCCAGCTCCCAGATTAGACCAAATCAGTACAGGGGTTGGGCTCAGATTCAAAGTCTTCTCTCTAGGATTTGGCTGCCAATAGTGAATATCTCCCAAGATCTGATGGTTGCACGAGACTTCTGCAGTCTTGAGCAGAGAACTACAGACTAGTGAAACAGATCTTTTAAAAAAAAAAAAGAAAGGAAGAAAGAAAGTGTATAGGAAAAGGAAATATTTTCTGGAAGTACGGGAAGAGGTATGGCGAAAGTGGGAAGTAGTTCAAGGACCAGTCTGGAATAGAGCCAAGTGGATACAAATAGTCCATGACTAAACCTAGGCTGCAAATAAAAAAAGAAAAAGCTGTTCAAGAAGAGTTTCCTACTGGAGTAATGAGTCTCTGAGTGGTTTGGCTGTTTTTATTTGTGCAGTGTGTGCACAAAAACACTCAGCTCAGTCGCATGGAAAGGAAAAAACTCCTTCAGCTCAGTCACATGGAAAGGAAAAAACTCCTGATGCAAACTTTATTTTTCTTTCTCACTATCCTTAAGTAAGCCTCCTATCTGCAGTTAGCCCAGGGTAAGATACCTATTTCTTTTTTAAAGCAAATGGCTAATGAAAGGCAAATTCTTGTGAATAGTTTTGATGGCAGGGGATGTTTATGGGGATCCAGAAAAGATCCAGGTGTGTTGGGATGAGGTCTAGGTGATCAGGTAGGGCCATGCAGATGGATGGGATCCTCCAGCAAGGTTAACTCAGTTTATAATGTTACTGCTGCTAGTGTTTTGCAAGAGGAGAGTGGATGCTGTCTGTGTCCCATTGCCCTATGTTGAAGGAGAAGCCAGTGCCTTAACTCAGATGTCCACAGGCACTCTGGTGGGCTGGACAGTGCTGGTTTTAATGTGTAGTCCAAGATCTGCAGAGTTTGCCAGGAGTCATTCCTCATAGGTTCCTCATAGGCATTTTCACCCGTGATGGCTCCATTTTCCTTAGGTTTCCTTAGGTTACTGGAATTTGTCTTTAATTGGTGCTGCATGATGGTAAATAGTTGTCACTTTAGTTCTGGAAATGGATCATAAATAGCATGCTTGACACTCCTCTTGATGTGAGTAGTAAAGCTTTGATTGCTGCAGGGGACAGACTACAGAACTTTGGTCTGCCCCGGATCAGGCAGGTTGGGTTCATTTCCTCCTATCAATACTCTTAAGTCTTCTCTCAAACATACTGGCACCTCTTGGGTGAAGACCAAAGCAGAGTATTTAAAGGGAGCATCAGCACTTGTTTCTGTGACAGTGACAAAGCGGCAGGTGAAGAGAAAGGGTAGAAGGAATCTAGAAGGGATAGCCAAATCCTCCCATACCTCACAGACCCTGAGATTTCTACCAAAGGATTTCACCCAAGCTGTTTTCCATACCAACCATAACACTGATTAGAAATTGATAATAAAAATGAGGAAAGTCTTCCCTCATCCCTGTGAGTAGAGAAACTTCTTAGAAACTTTTCCAACAGCCACAGGAGATGAATGACATAAAGTGCCAGGAAAAAAAAAAACATCCTTTAAAAGAAAAAAAATTGCAAGACTGCTGTTCTTAGCTGTGAATATCAGGGGAGATGGAGCGTGGATACACCCAGTACCGAGCTTATGTCTGCACCAGTGCTGTTCCTGCAGGCCTCAGCTCCAGCCATCAGCTTAATGGTGGGGAGTCCTCTAAAGAGGTTTGTCCTAAAAAGAGGTTTTATATAGGGCAATATTTGCAGTACTCTGGGAGAAGTGGCAGTCTACTGGTAAAATCCTTTCTGTAGTAGTTAATGGTTGGTGTTATTTTGTGTATCAGGGTGGTGGGTGCTGAGAGGAGGGAGGTCTGATGTCAGAAATCTCCAGTTTGCAGTGTGAGATAATTCAGATAATTTCAGTGGGGGAGCCTGGCTAAGACTCTGCTGCTTTAGTGGGGCCAAACACACTGTTTTGGACACACAGGGTCTGGCACGAGTGTCCTGCATCCTAACTTTCCCTGTGTTTCCAAATGGCAGTGGCCATTCCTCCCACAAAGGCATGGAGTAGGAGGTGGGCATTAGCAGCAGGAATCTGCAATCCTGTAAGTTCCCCTCTTGCTGAGAGCTGCTTCCTTCCTTGCCTCCTATCCGCAGAGCAGTTAAACCTTCACTCTGCTGAAACATAATAAATTGCAGGTCTGGCCCCTAACGATTCCTCGTCCGGGAAGCCAACGGCTTGGGCGATTTATCTCCAAACGATTAAACCTGCAGACGAAAAAAGGGCGACTTGCCTGATCTAAGTGACTGGTCATGAATTATTCAGCCAGCCATGGGGAGCTCTCCTGGCGGCTGTCGGGGGCGATCAGCTGGGGACGAACATGAGCCACCAGGCAGCCCTTGTTTGGCTCCGCAGGCACAAGGGACCTGTCCTTGTCCCCCCCGGGGTGTGCAGGGCTGTAGATGGCAGCAAAGGCTCTCTGATGGGAATGCAAAGAGGCAGTGCTCATTTCCCCACCTCTCAGGAGAGCCTGCCTGACTAGGGAGCTCCAGGGAGCTCCAGCACTGGCCTGAGTCCTGGGAAGTGGTGTGGAAATGCAGGCAGGTTTAGCATGCATGACACTGGGCTGAGAGAAAGCAGAGAGGATCTGTCCTCCAGGCAGAGCTGAGGTGAGCGGGGAGAGAACAGCGCTGTGTGTTCATGTGTGTTTAACCCAGTATTCTTCTGGAGCCGCCCCCTGCCCCATCCAGATAAGCAAATGCTCCATGTGCCTTTGCTACCTGGCCACCTCCCAAGGACAGGATGACGTCCCCACCTCCTAGAGGGGCTTCACCCCCAAGATGGGGGTTGGAGAAGGGAGGTCACCAGTTCTCTCATTGTTCTCTTTTTGATGTTTGCTGAGTTACTTTTCCTCTGTATAATCAATACTACCCATCAGGGAGACTTGGCAGGGAGGAGAAGATGATGCATTGAAGTCTATGCAGGTATCAGGCATCCTTTGGTTCTGGCTGCAGGATCAGGGTCTCCCCCCAGTCTGCCTCTGCAGTGCCTCAGCCTCCCTTGCCAGTTGACCCTTTTTTCCTCAGCTGGACACATGGAGTCGATGGGTGGGACACATGGCTCTGCAGTGAGCTGCCTGATAGGAACGATGAGGCTCCTGATAACATTTGTGCTGGTCATGGGTCTCGTACATTCAGAGTGTGAGGCTGGACATGTCTGCAAGGAGTCAGGGGTTTCCACCTTTGACTGATGGTGCAGCTTCAGCCTGTTGACCCTGTCCTACTCCGTCTCCTGTAAATTAATCAAGCTTGGAGCAATTTGACCTGCCACAGGGCAAGTAAGTGAATGCCCAGGGGAATAAGCTGAGGTAAGGGCTGTTCAGGGATCTCAGATCCTGGCATTTCATCCTGATCCTGAACATGTTGCTGGATATCAGAGGGAATTTACCCACTTTGCAGCTCTTTGCTGATATTTCCACTACTACGACTTTTAATGCCTTAGAAAACTTACCAAGGAAGAAGAGGTGAATTTGATAATAGTGGCTACAAAAAATGGGAAAACTATTTCCTCATTAAACAATCCAGTGAAGGGTCCGCATCCAATCCTTATCAAAATCACCTTGATTTTTTTTCCACTAGACCCTTTATAGCTGTGTAATGTAATCTAGACTAGGACAGTGGAGGTGCACAAGTGCTAAGGAGGGAATACTGCAGGGCTGATGGCTGAAATAATGTGTTATTTGGCAGACTAAAATTCTGAGTCCAACCACATCTGAACTGTACCAACTGGCTAATTTGAGAGTGGCAAATAGGCAGTACCTCCAGGATCCAGGGCTCCAAAAGGTCAGGAATTCTCTTTGTTTTGTTTTGCAGAAATATATTCAAGAAATGAGAGCCCTTTGCTCCAACATAATGTAAGGATGTCTTGAGAAGTAGTTGAGTCCTGGCTGATCTCTCTTCACAGTGTAATGCATTTTCTACTTCCCAGCCTCAAAGTGTGGGAAAGGGTTTTGGCTAGTGATCACGATCAGAAAGGCATTTTCATCCCAGAGCAGCGAGGAAAACTGCCTGGCTCTGGGTGAAAGCACAAAGATGATACTGTAGGAAGCAGCAGTCTCCTCTGTGCTGGAGTGGGTGTAAATCCCAAACAGATGTTCCAGGTCAATGTGTACCCTCATTCTCTGTGAGTCATGTCTACCTCTGTCGCATACCCAAGAGACTTGACTTGGGCAATGCTTATGAAACACCTCATGTCATTGAGGTTCATGCAGTTACAAAAATCAGACTAGCTGAAAAAGGGTGAAAAGCTCTTTGGGGACTGCTGTTACAACCCTTCTCAAGCATCCTGGGGAGATTTGTGGAAGAGCCTAATGGGACTCTCACTTGCATTGATATCAGTCCTTTGAACTGGGGACAATGTGAATGGTGATTGAAATTAGATGGATGCAACTTTAATATGAAAACCAAAGGAAATGATATTGCATTCATTTAGCTCCAGCCTATGAATAATAGGGAATCCTGATTTTCAGGTTATGGGAAACTGTTGAATTATCTTGATATTTCCTCTAATATATATATTTTACTTTGCCAGATTTGTACTCCTCAGATTTCTATTAGGAGGCAATGGACCACATACAGGCTGAGTAGCTCTGGTAGCAACTTCACTGCAGCCCCAGCTCTGCTGTAGGACTGGGACGAGCACCTGGAGCCCCTATGCTTTCTCCTGGGGCATGTACTATTAAGAGCAGTCTCCGAAGGCCGTTACCTGCCCATCTCTGTGGCCCAAAATCGCCTTGGGATTCATGTGATTCCTCTGAAAGGGCCTTTGAAGGAGACAGTGAGTGCTAACGGGAAGCTAACAAACGATTCCTCGTGCTCCTCCTTGCCCTCTCAGCAGCCTGAGGGCCACGTGACTTGAATTAATCGGTCAGCTCACGCAGTGACATTGACACAAATGGCACCTGCTGTCGGTTTCTCCCACGTAAGTGCTGCTGATGGATGGTAGCGGGTGTGCTGGTCACTGATTCCAGTTGGCCATGCTGAGATGGATGCTCTTGTCCCTCCCTGTGACGGAAGAGTTAATCATAATGAATAGTGAACGTGTAGCACGAGCGGCGCTCGTCTGCCCTTCCACAGAGCATACGGCAGGCTGGTTCACAGGGAGCCTCTGTCCCTGCTTCAGAAAGGCACAGAAGGGAGCCAGCTCTTCCTTGGTTGGTTGGGTTTGACCCAAATGGGTCACGTTTTATAGGACACTTTGGGAACCTGTGTATGCCAGGCTAATAAATGCTGCTTATGCATTAACACTTCCCAGCTGCAGTGCACCAAGTGCTGTGAGTTGTTCCACAGCACAAGTGGGCTGGCTGGTGCCATCAAGAGGTGCCATCCTGTTGGTTCAACCAACAGGAGGTAGGGGGTACTGCTGCTGCCATGCCATGTGTCTGCCAGGCAAGATTGCGGGGGAGTCTAGGTTCTCTGGAAGAAATGGCTGCTAATTTCATCTAGGTTCATCTCCAAAAGGTTTTCCAAACACCCTGAATCCCCGGTCATTCCTCTCCTGTTCACCATGGACAGGAGATCCTACGAACAGTAGTTCAACCCACCACAGTGCCCGTACTTAGATGATATAACCAGGCATGCCTCTCTCCCTGGAAGCCTTGCTGTAGGGTGTCACAAAAGGGGATGATGCTGTCAGATGGTTACATTCTTCTCTCCGTGCATGATCAGGGAGCCTTTGTGCAGAAGGTCTGCATCACACATCCATGCAATTTGCAGAGTGATTCATCCTCTGGCACCTGAGCCCAGCGGCCACTCTCTATGGCAGTGATTAATAGTAGGTAAAAATGTTTTGAGGAGAGCTTGTTCAGAGAGAATTTATGCATGTGCTTAATCTTCCTTTTGCTGAAGTGTTTCACTCATATCAGGCAATGGCCTAATTGGTGGCAGAAATGATGCAGGGGTTGTTGTGGGAATATGGTGGTACAGACAGGAATGGGTCTGGATTGCTGAAGTCCAATGCTGAAGTCAATGGGACCAGTCACTGTATCAGCATCCAGCCTGGAACTCAGTGATGAATTGAGAGACTCAATGGGGAACGTGATGACCACAAAGCACTGTCTGGTGCTCAGAGCAGGTATGGACAGATTGCAAAGTCCCTTGGGTGCTCAGAGCAGGCATAGACAGATTGCAAAGTCCCTTGGGTCTCTCTCAGACCTGACATACAGGATTGGAATGATCATGAAGGACTCTCACCAAAGGATTTGGAGCCTGCTCCAGTGAGCAAGGAGGGAGCTTTTTGTATCAGTAGTGCTTTCGGTCTATGTTATGTGACTGAAGAATTAATATCTGTATTGTTATTGATTTCTGCACAATGATTTTGGCAACCCACATAAAAGATCTAATTGTTGAATTAATTCTGTGATTGTTAAGAGTAATCTCTATAAATGATGCTATGTAGCTGCATAATCACATTCATTTAGTCTTATTGTATCAGCTATGAGCTATGATTATTTTTTTCCTTTGGGGAACTGTTGCAGAGTTCCTTTTTTTTTTTTTTTTTAAGAGAAGATCCTGAAAAGCCTTCCAAATGCCAGTTTCTCTTCATCTGTTCTGAGCAGTGCGATTTAAGATTGAAAAATACATGTTTCTGTCTGAAATATTTGACAGCATGATTTGAATGTGAAGAAGTGTGCAGTCTTTGCTCCCTTGACAGCTCATTGCACAGGTCTGTGTGTCAGTGCGGCATATGGGCACGTTACGGAGAGCGGGGTCACCAACGTGACCTTTACTCATTGCTCTGCCACTGAGCTGGACATGCAGTGAACCGGAGATGCAGTGTGCATGCCAAATGAGATCAGGATTCCTGATCTTCCCCTTTCCCTGCTTCAGGGCCCATTGATCACTGTCAGCGAGTGTCTATTGGGTCTCCTCTGAAATAGAGCCTTGTTCTGCTGCTTGCTACCCTCATCCAAAAATGCCATCAGCAGCTAAAAAGTCATTTTGACTTCAGTGATATTTAGATCTTTTGCTTTCAGAAAGAAAGAAAAAAAAAATTCACTCTCCTCCAAATCACCTAAAGAATTTAAATTATCTGTAAAATAGTAAAAAATTTAAATTATCTGTAGTTCATACAAGAACAAAGAATGCTGGCCTAGGCACTGAGGAAATGCTTGAGTCTCATAGATGTGTTTGGTATTAGAAAGAAGAGCACAACACAGTCTGTGGGAGGGACATTGCTCCACATCCACTGAGCAGCCTGGCCCTTGTGCCTGCTCCTCCGTTTCCAGACACAGGCTCCTGGCCAGGATGGGACACCTGCTCTTGCACTGGATTAAATGTCCTTAATCACCCAATTAATGTGTGAAAGGAAGCCCTCTCTTTCTTCTTGCTGCACCACATTAGAAGTTGCTATATTTGGGTTGCTGAGTGTAGGCTGTCCAGAATTTTATTGTTTTATTGTTATTATTTTATGATGTGTTTTATTGTTATTATTTTATGATGTACTATCACAGAAGCATAGAATCATTATGGTTGCAAAAGACCTACAAGATCATCATGTCCATCTGTAAACCCATCACCACCATGCCTACTAAAGGTCACATTAAACATTTGTTCATGAACCAATTTGTTCAACACTGCCATCAGTGCTTATTTAAACAGCTGATGGAAAAATCTCCTCAGAAGGAAAAAAAAATGAAGTAATCATCTGCACAGATTTTTTGCAGGAGCAATATGGCCATGAGTTATGGTGAAGGAAGAGGCATTGCTTGGACTTCCTTTCCTAACTGCCCAGACATCCCCTCTCTTTCGGTCTCCTTCTTATTCCTTCTACAGATGGGGTGGCTGCATTGGAGACCAGAAAAAATCAAGAACTGGTTTGTTGCCATCTTTGCCAGCATCATCTCCTGAGCTGTGCTTGACATGGGAATGAAAACTGAATGTAGGACCTTCACTGATTTAAACTAGGAGCATTTATAGAACTTTGCATTCCTCCTCATACAGATCCTCGAGGCTATGTAGAGTCCCAAACAATGAACTCTCTTTGTTTAAGGAGTCTCCTTTTTTTTTTTTTGATTCCTCTATTTTAAGTTTGCCATCAGAGATATTTCAGCTTGATTTTCAGTAGGTCCAGACACCCACAGATCTTACCATTGCTTAGCCAAGTGCTGTGACCCAAATCCTCCCTTTGCAGCACGTTCTATTCAACTCCAAACTTTTCTAGAACTGTGATTTTGCTGTGTTTATGCTAAAGCTACTATAAATATACAGCGGTTTCCTTGCATTCTCCCCCGTATTTTAACTTTATTATGTTTCCCAGACACATACATTTCCAATTCCCTCGTCACGTTACTATCAGACACAGAGGGAAGTGCAGAGTACTGTGTTAAATCACACAGCGGCAATGAGCCCGAGCAATACTCAGTGGTGCGTGCATATGCCAATTAAGAATACATCCTACTGGCACTGTCTGGAGGCTTTTCTTCTTCAGAGGGGTCTGGTTGTTTGGTTGCAATTATTTGGTAAGTCTAATGAGGCTGAAAAGAGGTCAGATCACCTGTAAATGTCTCAGAAGTGTGAGAGCAGATGTGAATGTATGTCTGTAAAATTTAATGTTCCAGAGACTTTAAAGTAAAACAAAACAATTTCCTGGAATCCTGACTCTGCAGACTGAATATAAAAATAGTTGTCTCGTATTTTACATAACATTTGGGACTCCTGAAAGAAACTGCCTGCCAGAATCAAAGACTTGTTGTGTTCAGTCTGTCACTTGTCAAACCTGACGCTGTCATTTCAGGATAAATACCAACACACTGATATTTCTCATTTATCATGCCCTTCTGTAGTGATCATCACTGAAAAAAAGAAAAAGAAGGAAAAAGAAAAGGAAATAAATGATATTTTACTTTGGCCAAAGGTGACTTCTACTGGCACTAATGGCAAAGCTTCTGTTGTGTTTCTTAGATGTAAAAGGACTCTAGCACATGTTCAGTGCTCACACTAGATTGTACTTTATGCAAGACTATGATCTCAAAGATTGCAGCCTCATATGCTTCGTCCTGGGAAGTCTTCATTTCCTACAGAGATAAGAGAATATATATGAACCCACTTGCTCCATTTGACGTTACACAGTTGCTTGAAAAAGGCCGGTTTTCACTCAGGAACTGTGGCAATGACCTGATTCAGAAAATAATTATTGTTAACATAATTAGTGTTAAAATAATTAACAACAGGTCTTGTCTTTGTAAGATTGCCAATAGTTATTATCTATTAATTATTTGTGTCACGGTCAGTCCTTTATGAGTTTGTTTTAGGCATGGATTAAATGTGTAGGTCATTCTCCAAAAAACTTAACTCCTAAATAGACAAGCAGAAAATACTAGCAATTCTAATTTAGAAAGAGAGATCTAAATACAAACATAATAAGATCTCAGGTTGGCGTACGTATAGTTTGAAAGGCACATATGTTTTCTCGGGTTAATCACCTGTATCTGATTCAAGTAGGATTAGATGACAATTTTTTTTTTTCACTGTCACTGTAAAGATTTTGTGCTAGCTTCCTTTAAAATCTATAAAGACCTGCTATGGAGCTTATGAAGATCTCATTGGATAAACAAAGATTTTCAAATACCTTTGATTTTTGGCTTAAAGTAGCTTTCCTATTTCTATACTGGGGATTTCTGATGAGACTGGCACATGAACACAAATTTCTGCGGTCTCATACCAGTACTTTACAACTTCCCACTCTCCCCTTGCTTTACACAAATAAGAAATAGAGTCATTTTTACCCGTTCAGCACCCTTGACCGAGTTCTGCAGAAATACATTGCACAATGTTTGCAGAATGCTTGGAAGATTTCTATCTGAAAAATCATGATATTGAAACTAACACCATTTTTTTTTGTTGTTGTTCTTCTATTTTTTTTTAAGGGTTATAAATCTACTTGCCAAAGTTACATCCTTCTGTGGCTTAGTCGTTGGTCAGTTCTACATCAATGTGTTCATTATATAATATGCTGATGTGGAAATTACCGGAAATTATTGCTTCCTATTACATAACTGTTGCTGCGTATCTGATATGTCTTCTGATACTCAGGGGAACAGAAAGAGCCATGGCTCTAATTGCTGTTACATTCTGTGCAGACCCTTGACTGTAGACCATCATTAGCTTTTAGGAATTGCACAACATCATTTCCTTGGGGAAAACATTTTTTTCTTTTTTTTTTTTTTTCTTGAATTATCTTTATATCTACAGTTCCTTTACAGTCCCTATAAAATCAAAGCTAGCTATTTATATATTCATGATTGGAACACTGGAGCACTGGAAAATGTTGATACCTACACCTAGACCTCCACGTTGCTTTAGGAACTCAGGCAATGGGTTCAAGCAGCTTCCATTAAGTGTATGTAGTCCCAGTGGTAAATGAGCAATGAAGACAGAAGCTCAGCCCACTAAAGTGTATGATCTGAGTGGCAGTCACTATCCATAACCCTTTATGTGCATACACTTAGCAAGACTAGGAGGTCGTGTCTCTTATCTGAAAATGTGATAAAGAACATTGAAGTTAAATTACATCCC
>JAVCKT010004121.1:0-12329 GCA_032273925.1 Rhynchotus rufescens
AAATTCAGTAAATTTACTTCAGTAAATTACAAGAAATGAGCATTGTTGTGGGCATTGAGCAGTCTGTCGGGAGTCGCAGAATGGACATTTACTCCTGGGGACACAGCTCTGTTTTCATGGGCATAACACTGTCTTTTCCTTTCAAATCAGTGCTGTGCTTCTCTCCCTTCAGTTGTATACGTGCAGTCAGGCTGGGCTCAGAAGCTGCTTTTAGGGGCTGTGCTGCCTGTAGGCTCAGCCTCCAGCAGCACCAAGGATCACGCGATGTTGCGGTGCAGGCTGGAGCTCAACTAGCAGAGCTACCCCTGCCACCTTCTCCAAAGAGCCCAGGCAGCTGCAAACTAACGGGTAACCTTGTCACTAACTTGCAGATTGGGTATAGGCATGTGGTGGATGCCACCCTTCAGGAAGAAGCCTGTTCTTTGGCGAGCCTGCTTATTTCTGTGACCAGCAAAGGTGCTCTCACTTGTATGAAGAAAGTGGGGAAAGGTAGCCTGGATCCAGAGAGTATCTTCGAGATGATGGAGGTGGGTTTTGAAGAGTTTCTGTCTTGGGGGATACTGAACGAACTGGAACGTGAGTTAATGGGAAGTTGCAATAAGGACTTCAAAGCACCAGCAGTTCTGCTCTTATTAGTGCACAAGGAGATTTGTTGAAGGTCCCAGGCAGTGCCTTTGAAACAGAATCTCATAGGGCTGGAAGTTATTTAAAACTTTCAGATGCCTAAGACGTATGATTTATTTAATGCACACAATGTAAGCACCTCACAGCTGTAAAACTTAGGTTGATAAACTTTAAGATATTTTTAGAGAATGTTTCTTCCCTTGTTTTTTTTTCCTTTTTCCCTGAAAAGCAGAGAAGACAGAGAAAAGTCTCTGTAGAGCTAGACATGCTTCTTCAAGGTGCCAGTACGTTACGTTCTGTTGTAACACAGCTCATTTTGCTTGTGATAAGCTTACTGTTCTCATTTTACTATTGTTTTTCTTTGCTTCTTTATTGAGTTTTTGATTTGCTCCTACCGCATGACAATACTGTTATCTGGCTGTTGTTCACATCCACATGAGAATTCAATTTCAAACATTTCTCCAGGCTGTTCTCAAAACTTTTGAGTTCCAGTATAAATTCTCATGCCTGGCCTTGGCCTTAAGCAGTAGACAGAAATGAGTTTTGAACATTGAGTCAGAACAAAAATTAAATACTTAAAACTGTCTTTGTTTTCTAGAGATGCAAAACTAATATCAGCATAGCTGTAGTGAGGAATGCAGGAATTGGAGCCAAGCTTGAAAACAACTAGTTTCAAATGAAATTCCATGTTGAGTAGATAAGGCACTTATCTAATCCACAGTGCTAATCTTGGTGTTACCCATAGGCTATTTATTTACATCTGGTGAAGTCACCCCCACTTAACATCATCTGAGCAGATGCAGAGGAACTTCCTGTCCATTCTGGCATCCTAAAGAAACCAGTTGTGGCCAATCCTTGTGTCTCCCTAGTGGCTTTTGAGTCTAACTAAATGTCTAACTAAATTCTAACTACGTGTCCTACAGGAGTTGAGGTTTAGGTTGTACAGCTGCTATGAAGAGATGGATGTTTATGTCAAATACAGGCTTGTGGTGGAAGCTCACTCCCAAATAGATCATCTGATAACTAAAAGAAGAAAGATTTTAATCAGAGCCACTACTTTGATCATCCATCTTATTCCACACTAAACTCTTAACTAGGAAACAAAATCCTGGAGTTCCAGAATTCAGCTGGCTAATTTGGATGTGGGCTTGTGTCTGATGTGAGTTTGACCTGGAGCAGTCCAGTGGTGCTCGGATCTGGCATCGATGATCACAGAGGCCCTTTCTGAGGAATGGGAGCACTACCTCTATGCACACCTTTTTTTTTTTCAAAAATCAAATTAAGATGAGACTTCCAGTATTATTTTTCTTAATTAAAGCTTGTTTTTCTTATAGCAGCTGGTGTATATTAATCATTAAGAGGAAAATATTTGTCAAAGGAAGTGTTCCATTTGAGTTATCTTCCTGTTTATAAGCATGTCTCTCTCAGACTTGTTTTGCTTTCTTTCTCTTGCAGACGGGAAAGAGAGTGGGCAAATTGCTGCACACATCCCTACAGAAGGTTTTGGATGAGGAAGAGCGTTTGGGGACCACACGGCAAAAAGTCGGGTTTCTAGGATGAGTTTTTATTAAATGTTCAAAACTTTTCTAATATGATTGTCCGTTTGTGTATGGAAAAAGGATATTTTTGTTCCAGCACCTGCATCCTTCCAGCTCAGCAGTTTCTGAAATGTTGCTAAGCCTGAGGAAAGCTACCTTTAAGTGTGAATAAGGAAATTGGTGGTGCTTTCCAGCTGGATGAGTGTCTGCACATAAGAAGCACAGCAACAGCAATAGATGCAATTCCTGGGAATTGGCTGGTGTAGCCTCCAGGTGTGGAGATGTCCTCAGTGCGCAGCCCAAGCCAGATTTAGGGCCTTCCAGGGTTATTTTTTGTTATTATTTTAGTTCCCCAGCCACATAATTTTTCCTACTAGGGTAAGAATACTGTGTTTGGCAGAAGTCTTCCTTCAAATCTCTTACCTCTCTTTGAACAAAATGTCATTAAGTTTTACTCTAAATACAACCTGGTGCCACGTTTCCAATTTCTATTTTAAAGCAGAATTTCATTACTAGCAGAGCCCTGCCCATCCCTTTGACAATGGGTACAATAGTCCTTAGCCAAAATCTCATGGTCTCTGGGGACATGGGCATAGCTCATGTAGGAGGTAAGATGAACGAGTGGTGAAGAACATAGTAATTCCGCTGGAGAAGCGCGGCTGCTGTCAGGAATTGTCAGTAAAAAACAGTTAAATTGCAAGAATTCAAATAAACATTAAGGCAAAAACTCTGTGACAATCCAGGAATCATTTGGCTCTTACTCAAGCTGACCTCTCAATTTCCTGTTCTAATTTCCTACTGCCAGGTTAGTAAGATTCTGTCAAATGGAAGGTAGGGACTGTTGGGGAGAAGGGGAATGTTTTCTGCAACAGACCTGCAATCCAGGACAAAACATGGTGCAACTTTAAATGAATAACCACAATCATGTTAAAATATATGGAATCCTTCAGATCGCAAGCAGCCTTTGCCCTGGAGCAAACGTTCAAGGTACCCTTAATGTTACAGTGTGCCTGGCACCTGTGGGTAGCCACTATATTGAACTGTATGATGAACAGTCATATTAAAAACAAATAAAACTCAATCCATAAAATTGGCATATGATGAGATTTTTTTTCAGTACTTTATATAATATATAGGATATGTCCTGTATGTGTCCTTATGTCCTGTACTATTATGGAGAGGAAGTGACAATATGTACAACTGTCTTTAAACAATTTTATAGATTGATTTTTCTTAGGGCAAAGACTAACTTACCAGACTGTTCAAACAGCTGCAGTCTGCTCCTGACTGGGCAAAGCTTCTTGTAAGAGTGTAGAAGAAATAAAAAGCTGAAGGAAGGACAAACATGTGCTTCAGTTATCATAGGCAGGTGGTTTTTTTGTTTGTTTCATCATGTATTGTGTAATTTTCCAGAAAATAGCTAACCTAGATGAGGTGTATTGTTAAGCCACAGCTGTCCTCTGAGCTGTTGCCTCCTTGTGGCCTGTTTCACTGTAGCTTTGTGGTACCAAAAGCTTCCCAGCACTGCTTCTGGGGTGAACATTGTAATGTGTTAATTAATGATGAGCGTGTTTCTGCACAGCCTTGCAGCCGAATGAAGGACCTCCTGCTGTTTCTGTAAGTTACTGATGAGCGTGTTGACCCTGTGCCCCCTTAGGTCCTCCCTTCCAGAGGGTCTGTGTGAGCCGGGCGCTTAAAGGACCTCCTGAAGGACCCATTCCCGCCCATGGCACCTAGGGCTATGTCTGGCCCAAGCCATAAGCTCCGAGCCAGGCCAGGAGCCCCGCACAGCTCCCCGTTGCCCTCAGCCGCCCCTGGGCATCCGCGGCCACCAACCCATCTCCTCAGAGCATCAACAGAGCTCCCACCGGGAGGAAAGGGCCTACAGCCCTCCCGGCCCGTACATCTGCCCAGGAGCCCTTCAGGCCGTGGTTCTCAGGCCTGTGGGACTGTGCTGCCCCCCATATTTCCCTTTAACCCCTCCTCTCCATCCCCAAACGAAAATAGCAGTTAGAGATGTTTAGCAGAGGCTTCAACCAAGACGGCTCCCGTTCCCAGTCGCGCTGGTGGAAAGTTCCATGTGTTGCTGTGCAGATATTGCCACGTTTTCATTGACTCGAGGCCAGCAGAGCTAAGAGGAAACATCTGTGGAGCAGGAGAGTTCAGTGTTTGTCCCAGAAATCTCTAATTGCTTCTGTTGGGAGTGTCGAGTGGCTGGAAGTTGTGCACTGGAGCTGAGGAGTCCGGCAGCTCCTCCCAGGCTTGCACTTGCGTTGACATTTATCCTTTTATTTTTTCCCTGTGTATCCCAGCCTAAGGTTTGTTCAACAAGTACAGCTTACTCACAGCTGGAGGAGGGCTATTTTGTAGGTCCATGGGTCTAATTTGCTTTCACGGGCCTCCAGATCAGTGTTTGTGGTGAGGGCGACACTCAGCGAGCCAGGCAGCCTCGTGAGCCGGTGTGTTGCAGCTCCAGCAGCCATTCAGCACAGTAGTGGGGTAGTGGGAAGCAAAGGGGGAATGCTTGGATGGAATCTGAGGCAGGGAGGTGCTGCTTCTGGATGGGATTTGAGGCAAAGGGGAAGACGGAGGCTCCACGGCACCTGCATTAAACTATGTGCCTCAGCACAGTGGTTCTGCAGCGAGGTTTATGCCTCTGCTCCTAGCGGGGAGCAGCCCCATGCACCAGGACAGGCTGGGAGCGGCTCTGAGGAGAAGGAGCTGGGAGTGCAAGTGGGCGACGCGTTGACCGCGAGCCAGCCAGGTGCCCCCTGGCCAAGGCCGCTGCTCTGCCGGGCGCGCTCGGCAGAGCGAGGCCAGCAGGCTGAGGGGAGGAGACCCTCAGCCATGGACACGACCACGTGCAGCGGGCTCTGGGTGACCTCTCCAGAGTCCCTTCCAGCCTCAACTGTTCTGTGACTCCATCATTCAGCATCTTGATCTGACATGGATAATATCGCAGGGAGTTTCTGCATTTTCTCTGCAGTAAGGTAAGTAGGAATTAAGTGGGACTTACACCACCATTTAGGGCTGCCTCCAGTTTTTCTAGAAAACTTCAGTAGACACCACCTCTTTTTTCAACAGCAGGATTTTTTTCCAAGTTCTGCATGATACCATGCAGGTCATAAACTACCACTGGTCCGCAGAGAGGGGACAAGAATCAGTGCAAGTCTGTGACTGGTGAGACCTGAGCAGAGAGAGCCCTGGTCCTTACCCCTGAGCCTCACAGGCTGATTTTTGTAAAATTAAAACTTTAATCTCCCAAGCCTCAGTCTTTGGTCTGGTCCCAGGCAGGAGGGTGCTTGTTCCCAGGCCTGAGTTCACTCGCTGAATACTTGCTGCTTACTGAAGGAAAGGCGGATTTTCACCTGCTGAATTTCTAAACCAAACTCTCTTCACAATCACCAAGTCAGCAACTAGTGAGGCTATGGTTAGGCATAACCCCATGGAAATTCCAGAACCACGTGGCATGTGGGTTTACTTCTCATACGGAGCTAGGGCCTAATAACAGTGAAGCAGGTCTCTGCGGAGCCTCCTCAACCACAGCCTAAGACGATGGGAGCGATGCCCCAGGTCTTGTCTGCCCAGGTTCTGCTTGTCATCGCTGTGCTCCACAGCGTGGCAAAGTGTGTCTGAAGTCACTACGGAAGGCTGGCTAAGCCAGGTCTGCAGAGAACGGCACCTGGCAGCCATGTCCTGCACGTCCAAGGCAGGTCTGGCTCCGGAGAGCGACGTAACCGGAGCCTGTGACCCTCCCAAAAGCAAAAATCATTATTCCTTCCAGGCCAGTGTTCTGACAGCACCCCAGTTTAAATAGGCCAGCCCCCTGATGAGGGATCTAAGTTACAGACGCCCAGTTTTCAAGACATCAGCAGCTCTTGCTGGTTTCAGCAACGTGCAAACAGAGAAAAGCCCAGCTAGGAAAGCAGGGCACTTAGGTACCCATCTTCTCACAGAGAGACTAGTGCCTACTACCTCTGATGATGATTATTATTTTTATTTTTATTATTATTATTATTATTATTAATTAACCATATTTCTAGCTATCCAGTAACAAGGACATTTTTCTGCCCCTACAAAATAATGCTGGAGTCTTAACTAGACTGCCATTGATGACTTTTCATTTATGCTTTTAAGCACGACTTCATAGACTGGAACTCTTTAACAGGACAGAGGCTATCCCAGAGCTCTAAACATTTCTGTTTGTCATCCTGTTCATCCCATTCTCGAGGTTAGGGTAAGATCAGCAATGCAGGCCCCTGAGAGTTTTCATGTAACACCAGTGGTAGATCGGATTTGATTTCCCTTGTTCATGGTTACCGAGACCCCACAGCTGATGTCTTGGGAGAGGAAAAAAGAAATGAAATCTTGGACATTTTGTGATGTGCAGAAACCTTCTTCCAGCCATTTGCCATTGCAGGGGCCAACGCTTCTGGAGACAGGCCAGTTGTGCATAGGTGCTGGGCTCTCCCTTCCAAGGGATCCTTTCTCTCACTAAACGTTTTCCCAAGGTGTTTTGGCAAACAGTGAGTTTTGATAGAGCCATGCTTGGCAGCCTTATAGGTGTAAAAGTCATGATTTAAGTCTTCTTAGGTCTTCTGAAGCTTCCCTCCGTTACTCCTGCAGGGATCAGCTTGAATCTGATGGAGCTTCTCAAGAGCACGCTACACTCTGGGAGGGCAGTAAAAGAGGATGGTAAAGGGTTGCTTTCTCCTTGCTATCTGGGCATGCAACCTTTTCTCTATACCCACACAAGTTAAGTTTGTAAAGCTTATGGTGAAATTCTGTTGCAACCCCTTAATTCAGCAACCACATCTCGGTGAAAGGAAAGCAATCACTCAAATATAAGAAAGATTTGCAGTAAGATCCTAATCTGGCAGTACTGCCGTCTGCTTGTCAGCACTAAAATACTGGCTTTTATTTCAACAGTAACTTCCACTAATGCCGAGGTGGTTTCTTGCAGCCTGGCTAAACTGCTCAGCGAACCCACACGGTTAGGACTTTCTACAGAGTTTCAGTATTAGATTTAGACATTTGGCTGCATTTCTCCACTGTCTGGTCAAACTTTTAAGAGGATATAGATGGCTGGCACATGAAAGAAAGGCAGCGAAGGAAGACAGATTTCTCCCTTGCCCACAGGAGTCTGGATGCTCCGAGCAGAAGGGGGCTGAGTCCTTCGCTGCAGCTGCTTTTGAAAACACGAGGACTTTGAGAGGCAGCTCGCACCTGAACCCAAGCTCTCCACATTTGGCTGGGATCCAATGTGAAGCCCACGAACCTCCTTCGACACCAATCCTTCTGTCCTGTGGCCTCTGCAGAGTCATGGGATGGGGAAGCGTTCACGTCTGCTGCAGGATGCAACGGGAAGGTCTCTGCCTAGGCTCAGAGACGGTTTTCTGGTGGTATTGGCACTGGGTATAATGTTTTGGCAAAGGGCTGACTCCTTCATTTCCCCCAACATTGTCCGCATGAATACCAACCGTTTCCTCAACTGTTATTGCACTCCACCTGGATCAGTCTCAAAAACAGTGATCCATAAATTCAGCCCTTTCCATTTTTACCTGTTGTGATGTTGTTTATGCTGGTGGAAATAAAGTGGAAGTCCACTGAATCTCTGCAAACACAGTTATCTGGTCCACCCTTTTACTTCCTAGCCATGGCACAGAGGCTCTTTCTCATGTCTTGGCCTGGCAATACCCACTCATTTCCTAGGAGCTGAACCAAAATAGTCTCTGATCTCGCTGCCCATTTCCTTGCTTAGCTGGGCACAAAATCACAGGTCAGTAGCGTTGCCAGAAGGATCCAGTTTCCTTCCACGGCCTTATTCCAGCCACTGTTTTGCTGACTGAAATCCCTCCAAGTTCAGCATCACAGGCTATTTCTTGGGTTTCCCAAAGCCACGTAAACTTTTCTGACTGCTTCCCTTCCCCTCCAGTGCACTGTTCATTCTTTCCTGCAGCCCTGGGACCTTCTCCCTAAGCTTATTTTCTTTTGCCCTCTTTCATCTCAGCTAATGGGAATTGGGTCTGTCTGGGTGGGAAACAAGGGAAGTGTTTTACTGGGAAGTGAACTTCATAATCCCACAGGTTTAAAAAATCATAGACACAAGCGGCTTCCTTGGCATATTATAATCTTCCTCCCTCTCGCTAATCTCTCCATAAATAAAGCATCTCTTTCTTTCCTCATGAGGTAATACCTCCTCTCCAACCCCTTTTCGGTGTCTCTCCATGAGCAGCTTCTGTGTCTTCCCTGAAGGACTATAGGCACCAGACGAAACGCTCAGCTGTTGTTTTTGAGCTCTGAAATTTGCTGCTTCTATTTCAGCCCTGCAAGGAAGGGCTTGTGTGCCCAAAACCTCACCTACTTTTTCCAGTTATATTAGTCCATCTAATAAAAAGCATTGCTCCTGCTGCTGAGGAGGTGAGGATTACCTTACCCCTCTGTCCTCCTATGCCTTTCTTGCATAATAAGCGTGAATCACCCGGAGCTCAAAAGCGTTGTATCTAGCCAAGGAGGCAGCTTGCTGTCAGAGAAGCACCAATATTTGTAAGAGGTAGCTGGAACTGCAGTCTGCGGGCACAGCAAGGGCCCAGGCAGGGGCACGGGGGGCACAGGCCTCGTGCTCCTTCACGGAGATGCCCCGATGCGGGACACGGGCCTGGGCCGTCGCGGCAGCACCGCAGCAGGGCCTCCCTGCGGGCCTGTGAGCCGCCACAGTGTCCAGGTTTGAGGGGCTTTTCAGCCTATTTAAGTCAGAAATGGGGCAAAGCCTTTCAAATTCCTCATTACAATCAGGTGCAAGCTTTAAGCGGCACCTGCATCAGGAGGAGAAACCTCCTCGTGGAAACCACAGGCCTCCTAGGCCCCCTCAGCCCCAGGCACCAGCTCTGGAGCACAGGAGGGCGCCTGGTGTGGAGCTGGGAAGCGCCGAGCGAGTCGAGCCAAGCAGCCCTGAGGGGGAAGAGCCCGTCTCAGCCGCGGGCCTGTGCTCAGAGGCACTGAGGAGCTCATGCCACCTCAGACAAAGGGCTGCGCACTGCGGAAATGTGTCGCTCCAGCTGGTTCCCGCCGCCCAGACACTCTGCGGTTCGGAGCTGTCAGCTAACGCCTCATTAGGGTCAACTAATTAATTTTACATGCAGGAGCAAAGGAGGAATTTCAGCTTTTCCCCATTGGGCAGGAACATTAATCAACGAAAAGACATGTGAGCAACTCCGGAGCCAAGGAAAACCCGGCGGTGCTGAGCTGACCAGAAGTACTTTGGATGAGCAGATGCTGCTCGAGCACGGAGAGGAGGGAACTTGTGGGCATCTGCGTGGGTGTCTGGGAGCTCTTGAGCTCCATCTTAGTTTGGGGTGGTCCAAGCAGGAGGTTAGTAAATCCCAAGAAATCCTTATTCTTTTGCTTAAACCTGTGTGGGAGCGTGTGTGTGTGTGGTAAAGAGAAATGAAGAGCAATCCCATTCTCCCTGGACTTCAAATCTGGACTGCAACTGAACAATATTGATATTGGATGGAAGTCCAGGGTTTTCCCTGTTCACCAAAAGTGATACAATTATAGCCAAATGAAATCAATAGCATTTTTTTTTCCAGGCGCAACCCTGTTTAGCTCAAACATATTTATGCCCATAAAATTCCAGATGGACAGGGGGAAAACAGCTTTTGTGGGAGTGCTTCAGCCACACCAAGCAAAGCTCTCAGCCCTCACCTGTTTCGCATCTAAAACCTTAACACTTCTCAAAACCAAACTAAACCCACATTTCGAAGCACATTTCCAGGCTTATGCAGGGGGCAGACCCCTATGCACAGAGCTGCATTCCATTGCCACCCTGAGACAGCAGGTGCTGGGTCAGGCCAACACACTTGTTTTCCAGGAATGTGCTCCTTGTTCCTCCTCAGAGCGTTTCACGGGCCGGGGGCTGGTTTCCCAGGGTGTCTCTGGGCAGGCTGAAGGGAGACAGCCGCGTGTCCTGGTTTCACCTGTGCAGCCTTGGACAGGAGGCTCCCTCATGCCTCAGTCTGGGTGTGAGCGCAGCTGGGAGCCTCAGATGAGGCAGTGCAGGAATTAACGTGGACGCTCTTTCCAAAAGTGAGCAGAACTTTTCCCTGGCTTGTGGCCTAGCTGGAAAAAAAAGGAGGAAGAATCACAGAATGGTCTGTAAATGTGTCAGTGAAGTCCATTCCCCGACAGCAACCTGCTCAGAAACAGTCTGCCCAGCCCGTGCCACCTGCTCCTGGACAGGCAGCACAATCCTGGACAGGCAGCACAGTCCTCTCCCTGCTGTAGGCTGCTGCCACCCTCCGAAACCAGAGGTGCTGTTTGCTGTGGTGGCCTCCGGCGGCCCCAGGCTGCAGGTGACACGGGTGTGTGGGCTGCTCGTGGCGGGGGACGTTGGCCTCTGGGCTCTGCTCACCCCCGAGCCCCACTGAGGTGCCTCAAAGCCCCTGTCCTGAAGGATCTGCAACACAAGCAAGGGGCGTTCAGGGCACCTCTGCCCTCCTGACCCTCCCGGGTGGGACCCACCATCAAGCGAGTGGCTTCTGCTGCAACAACCTGTGATTCGCTTCGCTTCGATTCGATTCGATTCAATTCGATTCGATTCAATTCAATTCAATTCATTTTACCCAAATCCATAGGAAACAAGCCTGGCCGCACTCCTAACCTTTCACTCTGCTTAGGTCAGACTCCTTTCAGCGAGTTTGATCTTTCCTTTAAAAAAAAAAAAAAAATTGCTAAGGACCAGAAGCGGCGCCGGTGGCCGGGAGGCCGGTCCTGGCGGGCTCCCTGCGGGAGGCTCCGGCGGGCCGGGCGCGTCCCGTTAAAGCGGGGGCGGCTGCGGCGGGCGCCACTCGGCCGGCAGCGGCATGGCGCTCCGCGGAGCCTGCCTGCTCCTCTGCCTCGCGGCCCTCGCGCACCTCTCCGCGCAGCAGAGCCACGACGGCAGGGCCCGCCAGAAGCCGCCCGCCTCCAAGAAAGGTAGGGAGCCTCGGCACCGCCACGGCACCGTCCCTCCGGGGGATGATGCTTCACTCTCCTAAAAGTGCTGGGATTGATTAAATTGCTTTTTAAAAGTGCTTAAAATCTAAGAGAACAGAATTTTTATCCCCCTCCCCCTAAATTGCATGGTGGTGTTTGCCCTGGGTTTTCTCCTGCTGGCTCCAAGCTGGCCCTGGAGCTAGTGCTGCTGAGGTCTCTGCTTCTCCAACCCCACCTGCTCCCACCCCTTCACTCTGCAGAAGGAAACAAGTGGCGGATGGCAGGCAGTTGTTGCAGATTTGGCAATGGGAATAGGCAGACAAGAGGAGCAATATATCAGTTAGTTATTAAAGATCATCACAGATCTTCATTTCAAAACATTTTCCCCAAGTCTAGATTAAGCTGTGCAATAGATCCCTCTACTCAGGTTTGCTACAGGGCAGCACACACGGCAAAGTGCCCCAGATCCCGGGAGTTTTAGGGGTGATTTCCTCTTATTTTTTTTTCTTCCTGCTTTCCAATGCTTGCTTTCTCCCTCTCACACAATGCAAATAAATTAAAGGTAACTCAGGGGAGTAAGAGGTTTGCAGTGCTGCCCATAGCTGTGTGATGCTATTATTTGGTCGATGTATTGTCCCGTAGTTGTGTGAGTTCAGATTCCTTGAGCAGATTCCTTCCTCAGCCTGGAGCAAACTTGACAAAGAAACACTTGAGGAATTCACTTGGCTGGGCTCCTCCTGTACACGCTCCCATTGGCTATTTTTTGACGGATCTCGTCTTTGAGAAATTTCTCCAGTTTTCTCCAGGCAGATCTTCTGGGAAATGGCTACATATTTGCTCACTCCACCTCTGTGCTCTACTTTCAGGCTGAGGCTGATATGGAGTACATATGTGCAGAGCACTTAACAGTTGCCCCAGGTAGGGGAAATATGGTTCTTGAAGAAATCTGGTTTCTTGCTCCATCTCACCCAAATTTCTGCTAGGAACCAGATCATGATAACAGGGCTCATGATAGCAGGGCGGTTGCAGGGCTGGGGCACTTCGTCTGGTGGCTTTGCTGTGGAGCCAAACCACAACGTTAGAACCGAAAAAGGCGCCTTATGCCAAGCTGGTTGGCCTTCCTTCCTTCCTTCCTTCCTTCCTTCCTTCCTTCCTTCCTTCCTTCCTTCCTCCCTCCCTCCCTCCCTCCCT